>JAMKQA010003463.1:0-37226 GCA_024699735.1 Posidonia australis
GGCCAGAGAAAGGGTAAGGATTCTGGTTACGCATGGGGAAGGGATTAGGCACCCCCATGTGCCCGAGAAAACTCGATCTTTCTAGGCTTCCTACTGTCAATGGTCTGATGAATGTATGCTTGCTTATTCTATATGCTCATGCATGAAGATGACTAAAAACATGCCAAAATCAAGGAGAAGTGAAATCAAAAGAAAAAGTTAATCCGAGGGTCAAATGTAGGCATTGTTAATGCCATTTCATTGTACGCCCTTGGACGATAAGGAAAATCGTGAAAATCGTGAAATTCTCGGAAAGCGTCTCGCAAAACAGCAGAAATTGGGGTAAATCTGAGAAAATCAAAAACGGAAAAATAATCCTTGTTTCGGGACCATGTCGGCTTTGTAAGCCTTTTACTGTATACCCTTGGACGATGGAAAACCAAAACAAGTGAAAACTGTGGAAAACTGAGGGAAACCCGGAAAACGAGGAAAAGATTAAGCTCAGAACATAGCTAGAAAGCGTGCACCAAGCAAGGAAGAAAAGACGGGAAAAAACCATGCAAAAAGATGTGAAAAGTATGCAAATTGCAAGTGTGAGTGCAAATCTGAAGAAGTCTAGGGGGTTTTGTGCAAAAAGCCCAAATCCAAGGAAAACTGACATTCAGAAGCCCAAATCAGCGAAAATACATAGGAAAACACATTCCATGCATGTATGACGAAATCTAGGGTCAAACGTGCTCTCTAGTGCAAAATAAAGTTCTCTTGCAGCTAAAATGCAATTTACCCACTAATGCATGCATGCACATCAATTCAGCATAAAATCAAGGTAAATATGCCATAAAATGTCTCAGAAATGATTCAGGAAGTTTTAGGGGCAAAATGGTCATTTTACCCTTGAAAACAGGCAATCAAAACAATATCAATGAAGTATAGGGGCTAAACTGCAAATAACCCAGCAAACAAAGCATTCCAGGAAGTTCAGTAAAACAGAGGGTTAAAGTGCAATTAAACCATGAAAACAAGCTTTTGGAATGTTTAAAAACAAAGTCAGGGAGTTTTATGCAATTTTTACAACAAAATAAGCCTTCTAAAAGTTTCCTGTAAAATACAGGGGCCTAAATGCAATTTGTCCAATGAAAACATGCTTTTGGAAAAGTTTCAGAGAAGTATGAGGGCCAAAATGCAAGTTAACCAACAAAACAACTATCTAGAGAGTTTTTGAAACATGCACGGGCTTAAATGCAATTTGTACTGTAAAAATGAACTGTCAGAAATATTTTGAGAAAGCTTAGTGTCTTTTATGCAATTGTCACAGAAAAATGAACTTGCAGGAGGTTTTTAAGAAAATGCAAGGTCCTTTTGGCAAAATGTCTGAAAGAAAAATATGTTTCAAAGACTCTGGGGGCTTTTATTAAAGTTTTAAACTGAGAAAACATTATTTTAAATATTCAGGGAAAAACATGTAATATTTTCAGTTAAAACTTTATTCGAAACATTTTAGAAAAATGATTACAGGACCTATATGTAATAAAAGGACCAAAAGGTAATTCCAGAAGGACCTATTTGCAAGAAAAACATAAACTCCAGATTTTATTTAAAATAAAGTTTTTTTAAAAGTTTTTAAAATGAAAAAGAAACTACGATCGCCGGCGATGGAGCTCGCCGACGACGACCGCCGGGGGGGCAAACAAGCCTTCCCGTGGTTCGATCTTAGATCAGACTTCACGAGAGGCAAGAAGGAGAGGAGAGGAAGACATCCAATGGAGTGGATGGACAATCCAGCGGTGGGAATGGGCCTCCCACCTACCTCGTCGTCGAGGTGCTCCAGCGACGGAACCGCGGCTGCTGGTGGCGCTCGAGGCGGCGACGCTGCGATCTGGGGCCTCCGGAGGGTTGAGGATGAGTCGGGGGATTATTTCTGGAAGGCTCTGGAACGTCGCGGAGGTCAATGAAGCAAGGAGGATGCTGAACGTCGCCGCCGCGACTTCCTTCGGCGAGTGGCGTTGCTGGGACGATCGGGGGCTTGCGGTGTGGATCCAGAGGCTCGGGCGCACTTGTGGGAGGCTGAGGAAGGTCGCCGCGGGGCTGGTTCACCATGGCGTGGCTCAGAGCGGCGTGTAGGCTCTGACAGGGGCCATCTTCTCCGGCGACGGCAACTGTGAAGCGTCCTCTCCGGCGATATCGTGTGAGGCTTCTGGAGCGGCAGAGCGGCGATCCATGGGGCGGGCGAGCTCCAAGAAGACTAGAGGAGGAAGACAGGAGGCTCAGGGATCCAGGAAGCCTCCTGGATTGCCCCCTCCCCCACCTCTGTCATCGGAAAACGGCGACGGCGGGGCACGGAGGAGCTTCGTTAGCCAAGGGATCACTCTGGATCCCTTGGAAACACTCCGGATGAGAAGGAGGGCCTAGAAATCTGTAATTTAGACAATTAGAGTGATCGGGGATGTGTACCTGGTTGGAGACGTGTCGTCGGAGCTCTGGGAACGACACTGGCTCTTTGCTCCTCTACTTCACGCTCTCCGCTCAGAATTCTCTCCCTCTCGTCGCTGGAATCGCTGGCTCTCTTCTCCTCTTGCGGTGGAAAAGAAAAAAAAATCCCTGAATCGCTGGCTCTTCCTCCCCTTTTATAGGTGAACGGAGAACGGCGACCCATCGTAATAGAACTCCCATTCCCTAACAGAATTCACAACCAACACCCCAACTTCCTAACTGAAGTCGTGATGAGCTAACAAACACCAACGGTTGTCCCCTCTCCTCTCCATCCTGCCCCTGCTCGCCGATAGTGATCTACGGTGACCCAAGCTCCTCCGGCGACTGATCTGGTGGTTGGAGATGCTTGATCCAGTGGTGCAATGTGCTGGAGATGGGCTCAGTGAGGAGGAGTGGTGAGGCTGAATTCGTGTGGTTTGGTGGAGAATGGGTTCAATCAGTGGGTAAGGAGGACTTGTGATTTTTGGTAAAAAAGGTAAATGAAGAATGATTAATGGATAAGGAGAGGGAGAAATAAGGTATGGGTTTGATTTTGGAAGATGAGGAAGAAATAGATTAGACCTTGAAGAATCAAATAGGAGAAAATGTAGGTTGAGCCATTATGGGCCTTTGTGGGCTTCATGGCCTTTCAGGTTCAATTTGGACTTAATGGGCCTATGTGGGCTTGTGGCCCCAAATGGGCTCAACCAGGGTTCAAGCTCAGCCACCACATCCTTATCCTGCAAAATTGGGGTGTCTACACCCGCATTGTTTGAAAGAGTCACACACTGTAGACGCTTCTCATAGAGTTTGACTTGTAGTTTGCACACAAAAGGCAGTCAAAGGGCAAGCGATCGCTGATTAGCTCATCGAACTCCCTCTGCCAAAATATCAACCAGTTACAACAAACTTCCCGGATGAAGAGATCCTTGCTATCATCAATGCCACCCCGCTAGTCAGAGAGTGGACTCTCCACTTTGACAGGGAACTCAATTCGTAAGGGATTGGAATAAGGGCAACGCTTCTCACTCGAAAGAGTATTCTCATTCCTATCGCCATACAACTAGTCTTCTCAGTGAGCAACAACGTTGCTGAGTGTGAGACTTTCATTCTCGGATTGCAGACCACCCTTGATCTAGGGACAAGAAGGCTCAAAGTAGTAGGAGATTCACAACTTATTATCCGGCAAATCCTCAACAAGTACAAGACCCTCTTGCCAAGGCTCCGAGAATATCGTGACGTAGCAAGAGCCTTGTTAAAGAAATTCGAGAGAGTGGTATACGTGCATGCGCTTAGAAGCAACAACATCCTGGCAGACTCATTGGCTTCACTCGCATCGTCGTTCCCCTTCAACTCGGAAGGTGATGGACAAATTGTCACTGTGTAAAAGATCAATTCACCAACAGTGGAGTCAGATGCAAAATGGGTTCAAGAACTTCAAGAGGAGTGCCGCCAAGAGAACATGCTGCACGTCGAGGTCCGCTACCAAGGAACAACCAAAGTCGATGACGGGAACCCATGGAACTACAACATCCTGAACTACCTACAAGATGGTATCTTCACGCCTCACGCCACACCCAAAGACAGAGAAGCCTTTAGAAGCATGGCCACCAGATACTACTTCAGAGCCAACACATTATTTCAGAAGACTCCCCTGGGCATCTAACTTCGATGTGTTGATGCATCAGAAGCGGCCAAAATTCTCAAGGAAATACATCAAGGAGTGTGTGGGGGCCACATCAATTCTCAAGCCATGGTCAAGATAATCTTTAGAAGAGGGTATTACTGGCCTACAATGGAGGCTAATTGCGTGGCCAAAGTTAAGAAATGTCGGAGCTGTTAACCACACACCAACAAAATCCATGCTCCTACCTCAGCACTCCATGCAATGTTAGCTCATTGATGCTTCTTTATGTGGGCCTTCGATGTGGTTGAGTCAATATAATAAGCAAAGGGAAGCACCTTCATCCTCACTGCAATAGAGTACTTCACCAAAAGGGCAGAAGTGGAAGCGTTCGCGAACAACAAAGCCACAATCCTGTGTCGGTTCGTACAAAGGAATATTATCTCTAGGTTTGGGGTTCTCGAAGCCTTTGTAACTGACAATGGGTCAATCTTCATCTTAGAGGAGTTCATCAGGCTGTGCAAAAAGTTCGATATCACTCTCCATCACTCCTCTCCTTATTATCCACAAGGAAATGGCCAATTAGAAGCTACTAATAAGACCCTAATAAAAATCATTAAAAAGATGATAGAAGATGCCAAGGAATCGGATTGGACAGATAAACTAGTTAATGCACTATGGGCTTACTACACCACCATAAGAACGGTAATGGGCCAAACACCCTATGCCTTAACCTTCGGAATGGAAGCGATAGTCCCATATGAGATCTTGATCCTCTCATTAAGAGCCCAAGTCGACGTAGGAATGTCTATTGATTAAAAGAGGCAGGCATTATTGCTCCTCCTGGAACTCCTTGACGAGAAGTAGCTCATAGTCGACGAGCACGCACGCATTTACCGACAAAGAATGACTAGGGCTTATTAAAAGAAGGTAATCAAACGCAAATTCAACATAGGTGATCTAGTACTTAAGGAGGTGCTACTTATCAATAAGCCACATCCTAAGGAAAAGCGAAAGTCAAACTGGGAAGGGCCTTACATCGTGGTGGCTACATATCCAGGGAACGCTTATCGATTGTCCCAAAATAGGATAGATTTTCCTGACCCCTAGAATGCAATGTACTTGAAAAGTACTACCCTTGATCAATTAATCTGCACCTAAAGAGTCCTAGGACTTAATCCTAAGCTAGAAGAGAAGGTCACCCTAGAGCCTACAAGGAAATAGATACTTAGGGTGACCCACACTTTGTCCTATGCCCTCACATACACTGCATGGGGAGACAAGAGCACGGCCAGCTTAGAGCTAGGGCATATCATAAATGCCGCTCACTAGGCATAACGTGGCACCCTAGCATAAGTCCGAGAGGCAGTAATAGGCGAGCGTTATGTCACGAACCAACTTAGAAAGTGCAAAAAGAGGGAATAAGCGTTCAAAATAAGGGAGTGTTTCAGTCCCTCAATGATCAATATCTTTTGATCGCATACTCAAAACAGGTGTGAGACCACTAACGCTCGGTAAGTGTAGTACCTTAGCATAAATCTCAGTGAGTAGTGATGGGTAGACACCTATCAAATCGAAAAAGAAAGAAAGAAAAAAAGAGCTAAAAAGACGACAGCAAAGAAGCTGTCCAATCAACAAAAGAAAAAAGAGAGGGGGAAGATGACAGCAAAGAAGTTGTCTAGAGCGGAAAAGAAAGAAAACCCTTGGAAAAGAAATGCACATTAGGATTAACCATTGGCACAAAGCATTAGAACCTAAGCCCATGCCGAGAGCTTGCCAAACCTCGAACCTCCCCCATCTTCTTGCACACATAGGCAAAGAAGTCACCCTACGTATTCAAAGACCAAGTAGGTTAGAGGAGCAACTGACTAGGAAGGCCTAGGTATGGAACAAAGTCTCTGAAGGATGCAGACATGACACAAGAGACAAGCCCAGATGGCAAAGCACGACCCAAAAGGCTAGAGTAGACCCTAGGTTACAGCTTGAAGAGGGTACCCATCCTTCACATAAAAAATCCAAAAAAAATAAGAAAAATTCCAAAAATCCAAAAAATTCAAAAAATCCAAAAAAACAGAAAATCCAAAAATCCAAAAAAAAATCAGAAAATCCAAAAATAGTTCAGAAAAAACCCAAAATAATTAGAAAACCAAAAAGAAAACCTAAAAAACAGACAATAAGTAGTGCCATCCACCCCTACTTGCAAGTGATAACCTAGTAAATAGGGAAACAGGAGTTGGATTGGCCGATGATGCAACAATCGACTCACCAAGATTTGGAGTTTACGTCCTACTCAAGCGTGCCCCCACGTCTTGGGTGCATTCTCTCCACAAAGACATTGCCCCTCAATGATCTTTAAATCGACATCCATTGGGCTTTGATTTTCCATCACTTAGCTGAGGCTAAGACTGACTCCCTCCACCTCATATTTAATTGACTAAGTTTACACAAACATGCCCCCACACACAATAACTTAGTCAAGGATCAAAGCTAAAGAAGGTATACCCTCTTGCTATTAATGAATATTATTTAAGTGTATAGAAAAGTACAATTCATATCCACAAGGGCATCCCTTCATGTTGAAAAGAAAAAAAAATACAACGAATGCTAATACAATTTGTTCTGAATGCCAAGCATTCGGTTGAACTCCTCCCTTTCCTTGATATACTACTGTGGAGAAGGAAGAAGTCTTGTGTACCATGCCGCATACCTAGACTCTTGCAACTCCTGAGTAGCGGTAAAGAGTCGAGCGCCCTTAAAGGAGATCCGACAACCCACATAAGCCCAATGGGCAATGTACTCCAAGACCAGCCTCTCATTGCGGTCTCCATCATCTCTACGAGCGTGGATTGGACAAGTCAACATTGAGTCCACTGGAATAGAAAGTCCCTGGTTTAGCAACCGCAGACAATGATGGATCGGGTACAATATGAAAAACTAGGCCCCCACCATTATGAGCTCTTAGTGATGATAAACTGTAGTCATCACTCGTACTTTGAAAGCTTCTGGCAGCCGCGACACATAGTCAAAGTCCTCCAATGATAATTGGCCCAGGCGAAGGACAAAATCATGGAAGTTCAGCTTGTCAAAATCAGCATAGCAATGGCAATGAGATGTAAACCATCGTTATAGAAGAAAAGGTGAACCGAAGAACTTCCCTGAGCATGATGCGCTAGATAGTCCCTCCATGGTATACGCTAAGAAGGCAGTAGATAAATACAAGTCCGGACGGGCCGTCATTAGCATGAGGAGGTCGACATGGTGGAGGTCCAAGGTGAAGTAGTCATCTACAAACAGTGCCAGCCCTCCGGCGCCAATAAAGAGACATAGTTGTAACTCCTTTGGGGATAAGTCATGAGTGCAAATAACTTCCCATAAGCCTCGAAGATGGAGCCTTCTTCCATGCATCAAAGTCTTACTAGCCTCTTGGCCCTCACCTAGGAACAAACCGATCTTCCTGGCATCCATGGTCTCAACAGATATGGCAAAGCGATCATCTGGCACCAACGTGGATTCTACAACAAGGCAAAGGAGGCAAGCAACTTTCTCGCATGTAATTAGGGTCTCCCCATGAGCATAATTGAAGGTGTTGGAGGAACCATTCCAAAAAGCCAAGGGCCAACAAATTTTCAAGGGCCCATTCCATGCATGTAGAAGTGGCTAATGTAAAAGATTGCATCCAAGGGCCAACAAATTTTCAAAACCACAACATGCAAAAAGGTGTTTATTATCCTCCACATGATTAAGCAAACATAACACCTGTGGGAAGCTATAACAAAAGGAGTTAAGAAATTTTGGGCATTCTGTAAGATTAACTATGACCTACAATACTGGTAATTAATCATAGAAAGGCACATGAAGTAGAGAAATATGGACAGCAAGAGGAATAAGGAAAACAACAGCTATGGCATTAACAAACATACCTTATCCTCACGAAAAGCCTTCATCAGGTGGTTGGGTATGTCGATCACCTTATCCACAGCAAATAGAAAGGAAGAGAATGATGGAAGCTTCATGGCTAAAGTAAGAGGGAGGAGAAAATCTTGGAACAAGGAAGGATGACATCTGGGAGGCCCTTAAGGCCCCTATTTATAAGCCATTGTTAGAGCAATCCGAATTTGAGTCCGAATAAGCAAAGACTCTGCTAGTCGCCCCCACAATAGGTGACTAGATATGGCACCTAATCAAGAGGCGGCGTATACGCCGCCTATATGATAGACGAATATGATGAAGTGCCACAAAGTCAGGCGACCAAGATCACTAGTCCCCACTATCTCGTCGCACAGACACAATCATCTCACAGTAAGGCTACATCAAGTCCCACCGTGCACATCGTAGTAAAGTTTTACCGCAATGCTATATCAAGTCCTATCGTGCACGTCAAAGACCCCAACCGAGCATCACGTCAAGTAACAGGCTTCCGCCTATGGTGTCCTAATCGTGTATGCAGACACAGTCCCAATCGTGTATGTTGACTCACTCCCTCACCTAGTTCTTTCCTTTCATAGTGCCCCTTTACTTGCCAAGTCGAGTTATGGGACGACAGTCCTTTCCCGAGAGTACTGGTCACACTTGAGGACAGAAAACACTTGACCACAACAAATTGCATTCATGCATCTTGCATATGTCCATATGGCTTGGGACCACCCATACCCTACCGGCCTAACATGTCATATGGACCATTCATTGCATATTGAGTGTTGACCTTGCATTCGCATCTTTGTTTGCTTGAATCATACATCCATGCATTTAGGAATCATGCATTGGAAGTGGAGGCACCGACGGAGCAACATTCTTCTAGAGAGTTAGATGCCCTTAGGACTGTGATCCTCCTAGAGTCAATTAAGTCCCACGTATCCTTTTGCTATTCCAATCCAAGTAAGCTCATAGATGAGAAGCCACAATCCCTTTTTATTTTCAATTAATGCTAGGGTACTTGCCCCACGATCAACCCCTTTTCACTCCTGGTTGGCCACGGTTATGCCCCCTGACCATCCTTAGTTTCTACCCTGTTGAAGTGACATCTATGCATGGTTGACATGGTCTCATCATTCGATTGTGACACTCGACATCTGGCTATGACACATAGCTCCGAAATCGACTAGACCCCTCTATGACTAAGACTTCAATATGTTGGCAATGTTAAATGAACCATTTGGTTGTGTAACCTGCTCCTGAAATCGTGTTTGTTCCCTCCTTTTACTCTTCCTTTAATGGTCCAACTATGGCAAACCATTTGAGAGCGAGCACCCCTTTTCAGGAAATGCTCAATAGGGATATCGTTCTTACCTTGGAGCCAATCTTATTCCAAGATCACCTCCAAGGTGAGGCATCTTTAGATATCCCATTTTCACATTTCCCAGAGTCCATCTAGGATAGGAACCTTCTGAGACGCCCCAAATCACAGGACTGAGGATTTTCTACTCTATCTTTCATATATTCCGTGTTTTCCTTAGAAACAGATTTGATCTTACTTCGTTCAAGGTTGTTAGCTATGGCAGAGCTGATCCACTTAAACTAGTGGCAAGCTTGAGGCCCTTGAACGTTTTGATGCGTCGCTAACTGTGGCAGAGCGAACACTCTCACCTTACTCAAATTAGTGGTAGATTTGAGTACCCTAAGCTTAAAGAAGATGTTTTTAAGATTTCATGAGATTTCTGAGTATTTTCCGAACTATTAGGAGACTTCTCTAGATTTAACATAAAATACAGGGGGTAAAATGTAAAAGACCATATGACGCCTTCGAGGGTGGCAACTAGTCTAGATGCCATAAGAGTGGGCGACTTGTCTTGTAGCTAGCTACATGGGCGACTTGATCAAGGCGCTAATCGAGCCAGCGCCTGACATCCTAGGTCTTCCTCTCATAACAACATGTCATCATGGGATTTAATATAATATATGGGATATTTATAAATATTATCATGATTTTTCCCATAATTATTATAATTTTTAGGACTTTTTAAATATTTATTTATTTATGGAATATCATATAAATCTTTATTAATGCCAGAAAATTCCAAAAACTTCTAGAATAATGGATGACATTAAGATTAATATCATATATTTTTATCATGGTCCAAAACTAGATATGATATTAATTATCACTTTTTTCAATGCTAGAATTATCTATAATTTAAAAGATAATTCCAACATGTGCTTACTTTTCGAGATTTATTTAATTACGAGTTTAGAATTTTCTATAGATATATTTAATGCTCATAATTGTTGGAGATTTTATCTCTTAAATTCAATTTTAACTTTGAATTTGGATTTAAAATTCAAGTTTAAATTCAAAAACCTTCTAAAAAATTCTAACGAGTTCTAGAGAGTTTGAAAAAGTTAGGACGAGTCGTTTATGGTTCCTAGATATTTGTTGAGATTGTTTTGGATTTTATTTTTAAACGCGGAGATATTTAAAACTCAGCGCCAGTAGGGGTAGTGACTAGACCCAATAAGATATTTTCGACTATTTTCTCACTACGAGAAATATGATATCTCGGGTCATTGCCTGTCCCAACAGCAACATATTCAACTATGTCGCTTGCACAATAGGCGATAGCGTAAAAATATCTCGTTTTCAAATCGATTGCTTCTAGGAGCTTTCAGAATTCGTTTTGACGAGATCCCTCACATCCTGGACTCTACAAATAGACCCCTAGACCGCCCAGGTTGGAGGAAGCCTTTTGATTTTTGAGAGAGCCTGTTTGGAAAGAGTGATCCTTGGCGAAGCTCTATCGGATTCCTGCGAGGAGCCCTCTGATCTGATCTTCAGCCCCCAACTCTTGTTCATGCCTCCATTTTCTCATTCGTGTTGCGTCCAAAAGGGTAAAGGAAGTGTCGTTCTCATATTCCTTTTCTATCTCATTATCATATTTCATATTAGATCCATTGCATATGTATGTAGGGACAATCATCGGTTAGTATCTAGGTCCATTACTCATGTTTTTCTATATTCTTTTGATACTTGCTTACTTCACCTCAGTCTAATCCAGATCCATTTGTTTTAAAGGGAAAAAGTGAGTTATGTCGCACGAGGGAGCCATCGAATAATATCCAACTATTGATTCGGTGAGCCGAAATCCACTATCTCAACTTCTACAACAAATCAAGAGCAAACCCAAGGGGTCTTCATCATCTTGCTTCTATAGACACCTAGGTCTAATCCGTATTTGTTTTCTTATTTGTTTTGAAGGGAAGGATACTACATAGTATGAGGGAGCCACTGAACAACATCCTGTCGTCGATCCAGTGAATCGAGAACTCACATCCATCACAACCATACATCTCCCTCAGGGCGTCTTGTCCACCGATCAACCAAACCGACAAGTGGCGATCACATCATACCCCAAATTCGCATCTACATCAACAAAATTGGCGATCACGGTGGGACTAGTTTAAGTCAACCCCCGTGTTATGTGAGTATCCCACCCTGCCTTTTATTTTCTTTTATTTTTAGATTTATGTGTTGTTTTAGGTCTGGAAAATCACACACTTAGGATTTTGTGACGACCATGCCTTTTATTCCATTTTTTTTAGTAATTAGGGGTCATGTTGCTTCAGTCGCCCTTCTGTTAGACATCGTGTCTTGTCGACGATGCAGCAGGCGACATAGACATGCGTCACAATCATCGATGACGTTGCAGATCAGGGTGTTTTCACTATAGATCATCTGTTTTTAGTAGTCTATGCCCTTTCTTTGATCTACAGTAGTTAAAAAAAAATCAAAATTTGAAATTCAAATTTGAATTTTGAAATTCAAATCTGAAATTTGAAATTTGAAATCCAAAATTTGAAAAACAAATCCTGTCCACCTGTCTCTTTTGGGTTTTTTAACGATTGTTAAGGTTGTTTTCTGTCAATCGATAGGGTGGAAACTAATTGTATTAGAGTTAAGTTAAAGTTCCTTAAGAATCCCTCTCTAGTTTAATCTATGGAGCTGAGTGAACCAGGCTAGTGCCAGTCGCTCACTCATGCTTTGTGTTTGGTTGTGATTAGTATATTTGGAAACTTAAGGTGCCTTAGGGGTATATTCATACTCCATCTCTCTCCCTATGTTTGTAATAAACCCTAATAGATACTTGATACTTTTGCTATTGCGTGTGTAGTGCTTTGTGGTTTGCTAGGACCGATCCTAAGGATAGAATCCTAGGTTGCAAGCCCCTCTTTAGAGAGAAAAATCCACAATCTAGGCCCTCTTGGTGGACCCTAACGAAGGTCAATGTAACACCTTTAAATTCATTTTATAATTATCAATATTTTTATGAATTTATTTCTGAGTGGGTGTTACTATTCATTTGTGTAATTTCGTGGTTTTGGGCCTAGGCCTCGTGGAGCCAACTTCAATTTGTTTGTTCCTGCACATGGTTGGCACTGTGCATGTGACACTGTACGTGTGACACTGTGCATGTGACACTGTGCTTGTGGACCCATGTGTGGGTCAGTATTTGGGCTAGTGTGTGGGCCCACGTGTGGATTCGTGTGTGGGCCTGTGTGTGTGTGGGCCAGTGGTTGGGGGCGAGTGGTTGGGCTTGTGCATGTTTGGTGTGGTGGGCAACTAGCGGGTTCGTTGGTTTGCATGCGTAACTAAATGGTTGCATGCATGCAGCCACCTACCCCTCTACCTAGCTTTATAAGCCAAGGTCTTCCGCCATGCACGACACCACTCCTCTCCTCCTTTCTCTGCGTGTTTCCTTCTTTCCTGAGCACACCTCCATCTCCTCCTCCCTCCCTCCACCACCACTCTCCCTCTCTCTTGACCCACACCCACCCCTCCCTCTCATCACTCACCCTCACCCTCATCTCCTCTCCCTCGCCATCTCTCCCTCTCCCTCTTCTCTCCTGCTTCCTCTCCTGTTGGTGTGCTCGAGGGTGGATGGTGGCGTGCAACGGTGTGTGGAGCTCCAGTGAGTCATCCCTAAGGTCGAGACAGCTTCGATGGAGCTCAGGGTCGCCGGAGGTGGCTAGGGTTGGCCGGAGGATCACCAGAGGTCGCGTATAAGGTACACACCTCACCCCTTGTATTAGAATACATGAAAATTGGTAGAAAAACTAGGATTGTATGAAATCTAGGTGAATTTACATTCTTAGAATTTATTGTGAATTTATGGTGATTTGTGGTAGTATTTATGGCCATTTATGACAGTGGTTGTGTTTTAGGTCCTTTCGACCCTTCTGGCTTTGTGATTTTCCTGCTTGAGCTATGATGTATGGATTTTGGTTTTGTTTGTATGAATTTGTAGTAGACTCAAGGGTCTACAACATATGTTTTATGTGGATTTTACCGTGGTTGTTTGGCAGGTCCATCCCTCACTCCCACTTGGGAGAAGAGCTTGACAGTAGGTTTGGGCCATTTTTGGTTTCGTAGAAAACGGCATACCAAACTATTTCAGTATGCCGGTTTTTTGTCAGTTCTGGTCCTTTGGTCATGTTTCGGTCGACCGAATTCCTTTGGTCAACTGTTTCAACCACAAGTGTTGACCAATGACCTCCCATTTCGGTCAACCAAACCAGTTCGATCATCCGAATCAAGGATTTTCAGCCTACCCATCGGGAGTTTGGTCTTCTATTTTGGGTCCCCTAGGGCCATTTCAGTCAACCATTTCGATTTAGCAAACCAAACCAATGTTTTTCGGTCAAGGCTCAAACACTTTTTTGAATGTGAATTCCGATGATTTTCTGGATTGGATTGTTTTGCCCATTTGAGATGGAATTATGGGTCATCAGTGGTGGTCATGTGGGACACCTGATACACCGGTTTTGTGGAGATTTTGGAAGTTCTCCAAATATATAAAATGGTTTTGAAAATGGTTTTCAAATAGATATGTTGGCATGTTTTGGAAATGATTTTTCCTAGTTTTCTATGTGCAGGCCGAGAGACTGTGGGACCATGTTGTTAGGACTAGGGAATGTGATGACATTCTCGGATGGTCGGGCATGTATCCCTGGTTGAGGTCGAGGGTCGAGATACCTAAGTAGAGATTCATTGGGTCTTAAAGGTATGTATAAGACTCATTGACTGTCGTTTCGAGACTAGGGTTGTGGTCTATTGGTTGACGTGTCTTGTGGCATGACGGGGAGGTACGATGCTCCTACTGTCGTCATGAGCGCTGAAGCTCGGGTGTTGTTGGGTGCGAAAGTATGAGACTCTCTCCTGAGCATCGTGTGGACGCCATGAGAAGGTGTACCCTGTGGTGGCCAATGTGGATGGGACACTTGCCCCGTAGGTGGTAGCGTCCTGAGAGATAGCTGCCTTCCCAAGAGGAGTTGGCTGAGCGTCGGTTCTCTATGTGGGGGGAATCGTGAAACGGTCATTGGCTCTAGCACAGGGTGGTACACTGTGGTAGTGTAGTGCACCTCAGTGACTACTTATAGCCAGAGTTGGTTGCCTAGCGTCGAACTTCTCGACTCACTATGTGAGGATTTTGTAAGGATTCTTAGCTTCACTAGAGGGGGTGAATAGTGATTTAGCGAGTAATTATGTAATTTTAGGATTTATTTATCAATTTGTAAGATTTCAAGTAATTTAAATATAACTAGGAAATTGATATTAAGCTAAAGCATACAAAGAAAGGGGATGAGAAACGATGAATATGACACAATGATGTATAGTGGTTCAGCCTCCCTGACCTAGTCCACTCCTCGAGAAAACCCCTCAAGACTTACCTTAAACTTGATCTTGTTCCGGGCCAAGATCGTGCCGTACACCCTTGACGAATCCTCGCCAAGCTCTGCAAAAACCGCAACTTCCTTCTCACAATCTGGAGAAGAACTTTTACACTTGTAGTTTACAATTCTTTTTCTACAATCTCCCAAACTCAGTTAAGCTAAGTGGATGGATGGAAATGGAGCTCTCTTACCTTGGGAGTTTTTCTATCAAAGTAGGAGTGGAATGCTTGAAATTAATGTTGCTTGAAGCTCTATGGTAAGTGTAGGAAGTATTGGTTGTCTATAGGTGAAGAATGGGGGTCTATTTATAAGAAAACAATGGTATAAGAATGTGTCTAACGTCTCTCTAACGTTCAGTAATGGCTACTGGTTCGGAATGCCAAAATCAAACGGTCAACCGAAATCTACAACTATCGAGCACTTCGATATACCGAAAATAATTCGATATGTTGAAAACCTCTGATTCGGTATGCCGGTGAATTTCGGTATGCCGTTCTGGGTTCCTATTCTGATTTTTCTAATCTGCACTTATTTCGGTATACCAAGGAAATTCGATTTGTCGAAAATGCCCTTAGTCCTATAATGAATGTTTTTCAATAAATGGTTGATTTTGGGGCTAAGGCAATTTTCCTATGATTCTATGGGGATATTTGGGAGATTATTACAAGTTCCTAGGAGTACATGCATAAATAGAAAATTACATCAAAAATAAGTTCAAAGATAAATTTTCATTTTCTTCTTCTTTCATCATCTTGAGTTCTTCTTGGTGGCATATAGATCTATTTCTTCTTCACATATCGTCCCTTTTATGCTTGAATCTTCTGAATCCATCATCGATCTTTTTGCAAATATGAACTATGTAATATTCTCATAAAGTACATTAGCCTTTTGTTATCATCAAAATTAAGATAGGGCTAATAAAGCCAACAGTTTTGGCCATTAAAGGCCTTGCTTGTGGTTTTAGGCTGGTAGAGCCTGTGCTTGCTGGTTTGGGTATAGCAAAAAATTGAGTCATTTTAAAGCATTGGCAACTTTAAATAGTAATCCCAATATCACTTTGAGTATATGGTTTTTCTTATTTTCATTTTATCATGAGCAAGAAGATATAACAATGTATAACATGATCAAAATGAAATATTATAAGGTATGTCAATCAAGTCCATTTATGCATATATTTATGGTTTAAAGATCAAAATGAATGGTCAAGATATTGTAATATTTAATGCAGGAACAAACCATGGTTTAAAATTTTAAAAATCATTAAAATTGACAGAAATTATCTGTTAGAACAATCGGTCGACCGGTATATTTCGGTAGACCGAAACAGTAAAAATTAGTTGACTGTAAAAAAATGGTATACTGAATTAGGGAATATTTTAGAATACATTTTAAAAATCATTAAGTTAATTTCTATGCAACTGATTTTATCTATCAACCAATATTCAATAACAACTTAAAATATCCTTTTTCAATGGGATTAATAATATTTGTCAATTTACTTATGGTCCCATGACACTTTAGAGAAATTAAGTCCAACCATTTAGTAGTGACTTTGGTACTCATTTTATTTTAGGTGCAAAATTAATTTTAGGAATCATATCATAATTCTTTCTAAAAATCCATTTTCCTTTCTTAATAACAAATTCATGCTTTTCATTACTTTTAACTCTAATAAATCCATTTTCAGATGGAGTACCTTTTTATTCATATTCCCATATTTAAATTTTCTTGCATCAAAGTTCTTCTTACTAATTGTAAGCTTACTTACATCATTAAGCAAGCTTTCACTTTTGTTTTTCAATGATGCAATGTTATTTTCCAAATTATTAATTTTTCCTTTTATGATATTCAATTCATTTTTCAAGACATCATTTTCTTTCACAAGAGCTTTATTCTTATTTCTTAATTCTTCATTTTGATTTGAAATCATTTCCTTTTCAAGTTTTTCATTAATGAAACTTTTATTTAAGCTTTTGTATTTAGCATTCAAGAATTTATGTTTTGTATAAAACTCATTGAATGCAATAAGTAATCATCAATACAAAAATCTTCAGTATTACCTAGAGATGATATTTCACTAGTTGTAGCCATAAAACATGAATGAGTTACTTCACCATATGAAGAAGAATCTTTATCAGTAGAAGAATCACTATTATCCCAAGTGACTTGAAAGGCTTTCTTTTTCCTAATTTTACTTTTATTATTTTTGTTCTTCTTTTGAGCATCTTTTTTCTTTAAAAAATTCTTGAACTTATGAGTTATAAGATCAAGATCTTCTTCATCTGAATCATCCGACTTGATAGAGGTGTTAAGTATAATTCTTTTCTTTTCTGGAATGTTGTCAAATTGTTTTTCTTTCAATTGAACTTCATAAGAAGTAAGGTTTCCTATAAAATCTTCAAGGAAATATGAGGATAAGTCCTTAGCTTTTTCTATGGCTGTGGTTTTCTTTTCCCAATCTGAAGTTAGAGATCTTAGACTTTTACTAACTAATTCACTTCGAGAATAACATTTTCCAAGGAATTGTAAATTATTAGTTATCTCACTAAATCTAGTAAATATATCACTAATAGATTCATTTGGTTGCATTTTAAACATTTCATATTTTTGTACAAGCATATTAATTTTGGTTTCTTTTACTTGATTTGTACCCTCAAGAGTAACTTCTAAAATATGTCAAGCTTCATAAGAAGTATTACAATTTGAAATTCAATTAAATTGATCTTGACTAATTGCACAAAATAAAGTATTTAAACCCTTAGCATCTAATGTTGCTAGATTTTTCTCCTCTTTGTTTCATTCCTTATAGTTCTTTTTACTAGGTGTGTATCCATTTATAACAATGTCCCATAAATCAAGATCAAAGGATTTAAGATAGATGTTCATCCTATATTTCCAATAATTATAATTATTTCCATCAAAAATAGTAGCCTATACATATTTTGTCCCTCTACAATGTTGGAGTTATATGAACAAGAAGCCATTATCTAGAAGATGGTTAAAATTTTATCCTAGATTAACAAGGCTTTGATACCAATTGTAAGGATTCTTGGCTTCACTAAAGAGGGTGAATAGTGATTTAGCGAGTAATTATCTAATTTTATGGTTTGTTTATCAATTTGTAAGATTTCAAGTAATTTGAATATAACTAGGAAATTGATATTAAGCTAAAGCATACAAAGAAAGGAGATGAGAGATAATGAATATGACACAATGATGTATAGTGGTTTAGCCTCCCTAACCTAGTCCACTCTTCGAGAAAACCCCTTGAGAGTTACCTTAAACCTAATTTTGTTCCCGGCCAAGATCGTGCCAAACACCCTTGATGAATTGTCACGTCCCCAATTTTTCACAATAATTTAAAACAAATTAAATTATGGGAAAATCAAAGCCAAATAGTTAATATCTAACTACCAGGAACCTGTGTGTGCGGTTAGGAGACTCTAGACTATATGCACTACGTTAACCCTCTGCATGCCTACACTTGCAAACCAAAAACACGAGGAAAAACATATGAGTGAAAAAAGTCACCCAGTACACATCCCAAGAAAACCACGGAAAACAAAACTATAATTAATTTTCCTTTTAAATTCATTTCACAAACTATTTTCTCAAAACCTCACAAAACAGGCCCACAATGGCCAAAATCACAACCAGGGCTCTACTAGCCAAAAGCCACAAGCAAAAGTCCTCAATGGCCAAAACCACACACAGTGAGTGGGGAAGCCCGGCACCAGGCAACCTAATTTCAGCCACAGGCAGCCCATAGAAGAGAAACCAACGACGTTTGCACTGCCACGACGTGCCACCTCGTGCAGAAGCCACGTCGTCCCGCTATTCTCCCACCTGAAGAACCCTCACAAAGCCAACTCCTCCCTGGGAAGGCTATCCTATCTCTTAGAACGCTACCAGCTACGAGGCACGTGTCCCACCCATACTGTCCACGTAGGGTACGCCTCCTCACAGCGTCCTCCACACACAATGCAAAGGAAGGAGTGTCATACCTCCACACTCGACGACACTCGAGCCTTAGTGCTCACAGCGACAGCCGGAGTATCATACCTCCACTTCATGCCACAAGACACCTCAACCTGCGGACCACAACCATAGCATCGAGACGACAGTCAAGGAGTCTCATACCTCCAGGACCCAATGCCCCTTAGCCTCAGGTATCTCGGCCCCCGACCTCAACGAGGGAGTCGAGCCCGACCACCAGACAATATCGTCACATTCCCTGGTCCCGACGACACTGTCCCACACTGTCTCAACCAGCACATAGAAAACCAGGAAAACATTTTCCAAAACAGGCCAACTAATTCCTTGAAATCCATTTCCAAAACCATTTTTCATATCTTTGAAAATTCTTCCAAAACCTCGGCAAAACGATGCATCAGGGGTCTCAAGGACCACCACTGACGGCCCACAATCCCTCTCAATAGGACAAAACATAGCAATCCAGAAAGCCCATAGAAAACACATTTTATAAACACATTTGGGCCCAGGTTCGGCATGTTGAAAAATAGGTCTGGTATGCCGAAAATCCCTAGTTCGGTAAACCGATCAAGATCAGTCGATCGAATCAGGTCAACGGTCAACACTTAGGCCAAAATCGGTATACCGAAACAGGTTCAGTCGACCGAAATCTCTTGATTCGGACGACCATCCAAAATCGGATGACCGAATTTCAACCATAGGACCTAAACTGATAGAAAATTGGCATACCGAACGAATTCTGCAAAAAACAGAAAATGGCCCAAACCCTACAGACCAAAATCGCCCCATCTAGGACCCCCGATCGGACCCCCTAAACAAGCACCAAAAATCTTGCATAAAACATAAGATGTAGACCCTCGAGTCCACTCCAAATCCCAATAAACAAAACTAAAATCCATTAACCATGCATCAAGATATAAAATTGCAAGGGTAGAAGGGTCAAAATGACCTAAAATGCAACCATCAGCATAAATGCCCATAAATTCTCATAAAATCACAATAAATTCTAGGAATGTAAATTCACCTAGATTTCATGCAATCCTTGCATTTTCTGCCAATTTCATGCTCTCTATTACATAGGGTGGAGGTATGTACTTGAAAATGGCCTCCGGCGATCTCCGACCGACTCCAGCGACCTCTGACTGACTCTAGCGACCACAACCTCACCACGACCCTGAGGATGCTCCACCCAAGCTCCATGCACCGCCACGAGCCACTGCAGCCCTCCGCTTCTCTCCCTCAATCTCTCTCTCTCTACACGTGATGCAGTCGAAACAAGGGAAACAGGTGGAAGGAGAAGGGGAAAAGAAGAAGGGGGTGGAGGAGGAGGAGTGAGGAGGAAGGGAAGGAAAGTTGGGGAAGAAGGGAAATGCGCCCAAGGAGGAGAAGGAAAGAAGAAGAAAGAAGGAGAAGACGGCGACGAACGGTGGAGGAGTGTGGTGCGGCATATAAAGCCTGCGCCGGTGGTAGCTAGGAGCGTACGTACCTGCATGTCTCAGCCACCGGCACACCGCACGAGCAACCAACCACTCCGCCCAACCACCATCCACAACAAACGGCCCACGAATGCGGGCCCCACGTGGACCCCACACCTGGGCACCACACTCACAGTGTCACAATGCACAGTGCCAACCAAGCATAGAGACATGCAAATAGAAGCCGACCTACGAGGCCCAAGCCCAAAAGCACAAAACCACACAACGAGCCTCGGAACAGTAACACCTATCTAGGAATAAAATTCATAAAATTGTGAATTATTACAAATTGAATTTTACGGGTGTTACACGAATCCTTGCTAAGCTCCACAAAAACCACGGCTTCCTTCTCACAATCCGAAGAAGAACTTTTATACTTGTAGTTTACAATTCTTTTTCTACAATCTCCAAAACTCAAGTTGGCTAAATGGATGGATGGAAATGAAGCTCTCTTGCCTTGAGAGTTTTTCTAACAAAGTAGGAGTGGAATGCTTGAAAATAATGTTGCTTGAAGTTCTATAGTAAGTGTAGGAAGTATTGGTTGTCTATAGGTGAAGAATAAGGGTCTTTTTATAGGAAAACAAGGGTATAAGAATGTGTCTAATGTCTCTCTAACGTTCAGTAACGGTTACTAGTTCGGTATGCCAAAATCAAACAGTCAACCGAAATCTACAACGGTCGAGCACTTCGGTATACCGAAAATAATTCGGTATGCCGAAAACCTCTGATTTGGTATGCCGGTGAATTTCGATATGCCGTTCTGGGTTCCTATTCTGATTTTTCTAATCTACACTTCTTTCGGTACACCAAGGAAATTCGGTATGTCGAAAATGCCCTTAGTCCTATAATGAATGTTTTTCAATAAATGGTTGATTTTGGGGCTAAGGCAATTTTCCTATGATTCTATGGAGATATTTGGGAGATTATTACAAGTTCCTAGGAGTACATGCATAAATAGAAAATTACATCAAAAATAAGTTCAAAGATAAATTTTCATTTTCTTCTTCTTTCATCATCTTGAGTTCTTCTTAGTGGCATATAGATCTATTTCTTCTTCACATATCGTCCCTTTTATGCTTGAATCTTCTGAGTCCTTCATCGATCTTTTTGCAAATATGAACTATGAAATATTCTCATAAAGTACATTAGCCTTTTGTTATCATCAAAATTAAGATAGGGCTAATAAAGCCAATAGTTTTGACCATTAAGGGCCTTGCTTGTGGTTTTAGGCTGGTAGAGCCTATACTTGCTGGTTTCGTCAATATAGGCCATGTTTCTTGTGGTTTCGGCCTATTGGGCCTAAGTTGCTTGTTATTGCTGGATTTGGGGAAAATGATTGTAAAATGGTTTTAAAAGGAAAATAATTATAGTTTTTGTTTTCCATCGGCAAAACGGTGCATTAAAGGTCCCAGGGATCACCACTGATGGCCCACAATCCCTCTCAATGGGACAAAACACAGCAATCTAGAAAGCCCTCAGAAAACACACTTTATAAACACATTTGGGCCCAGGTTCGGCATGCCAAAAACAGGTTCGGTATGCCGAAAATCCCTGGTTCGATAGACCGATCTGCATCGGTCGACCGAATCGGGTCAACGGTCAACACTCAGTCCAAAATAGGTATACCGAAACTTGTTCGGTCGATCGAAATCTCCTGATTCGGATGACCATCCAAAATCTGACGACCAAATTTCAATTAGTGGACCTAAACTGACAAAAAAACGGCATACCGAAATAGTTCGGTATGCCAAATTCTACGAAAAACAGAAAACGGCCCAAACCCTACAATTGGAAATCGCCCCATCTGGGATCTCCGATCGGACCCCCTAGACAAGACCAAAAATCTTGCATAAAACATAAGATGTAGACCCTCGAGTCTACTCCAAATCCCAATAAACAAAACTAAAATCCATTCACCATGCATCAAGATATAAAATCGCAAGTGCAGAAGGGTGAAAATGACCCAAAACGTAACCACCAGCATAAATGCCCATAAATCCACCATAAATTCTCATAAAATCACAATAAATTCTAGGAATGAAAATTTATCTAGATTTCATGCAATCATAGCATTCTCTACCAATTTCATGCTCTCTATTACATAAAGTGGAGTTATGTACTTGAAAATGGTCTCCGACGATCTCCGGCCGACTCCAGCAACCATGACCTCACCACAACCCCGAGGATGCACCACCCAAGCTCCACGCACCGCCACGAGCCACTGCAGCCCTCCGCTTCTCTCCCTCAATCTCTCTCTCTCTCTACGCGTGATGTAGGGGAAACAAGGGAAACAGCTGGAGGGAGAAGGGGAAAAGAAGAAGGGGGTGGAGGAGGAGGAGTGAGGAGGAAGGGAAGGAAAGGTGGGGAAGAAGGGAAATGCACCCAAGGAGGAGAAGGAAAGAAGATGAAAGAAGGAGAAGACGGCGACGAACGGCGGAGGAGTGCGGTGCGGCATATAAAGCCTGTGCCTGCGGTAGCTGGGAGCGTACGTACCTACGTGTCTCAGCCACCCTCACACCGCACGAGCAACCAACCACTCCACCCAACCACCAGCCACAACAAATGGCCCACGAATGCAGGCCCCCCGTGGACCCCACACTCACAGTGTCACAATGCATAGTGCCAACCAAGCACAGGGACACGCAAATAGAAGTCGACCCACGAGGCCCAAGCCCAAAAGCACAAAACCACACAACGAGCCTCGGAACAGTAACACCCATCCAAGAATAAAATTCATAAAATTGTAAATTATTACGAAATGAATTTTACGGGTGTTACACGAATCCTTGCTAGGCTCCACAAAAACTGTGGCTTCATTCTCACAATCCGAAGAAGAACTTTTGTACTTGTAGTTTACAATTCTTTTTCTACAATCTCCAAAACTCAAGTTGGCTAAGTAGATGGATGGAAATGAAGCTCTCTTGCCTTGGGAGTTTTTCTAACAAAGTAGGAGTGGAATGCTTGAAAATAATGTTGCTTGAAGCTCTATAGTAAGTGTAGGAAGTATTGGTTGTCTATAGGTGAAGAATAAGGGTCTATTTATAGGAAAACAAGGGTATAAGAATGTGTCTAATGTTTCTCTAACGTTCAGTAATAGTTACTGGTTCGGTATGCCGAAATCAAACGGTCGACCGATATCTGCAACGGTCGAGCACTTCGGTATACCGAAAATAATTCGGTATGCTGAAAACCTATGATTTGGTATGCCGGTGAATTTTGGTATGCCGTTTTGGGTTCCTATTCTGATTTTTCTAATCTGCACTTATTTCGGTATACCAAGGAAATTCAATTTGTCGAAAATGCCCTTAGTCCTATAATGAATGTTTTTCAATAAACGGTTGATTTTGGGGCTAAGGCAATTTTCCTATGATTCTATGGGGATATTTGGGAGATTATTACAAGTTCCTAGGAGTACATGCATAAATAGAAAAATACATCAAAAATAAGTTCAAAGATAAATTTTCATTTTCTTCTTCTTTCATCATCTTGAGTTCTTCTTGGTGGCATATAGATATATTTCTTCTTCACATATCGTCTCTTTTATGCTTGAATCTTCTGAGTCCTTCATCGATCTTTTTGCAAATATGAACTATGAAATATTCTCATAAAGTACATTAGCCTTTTATTATCATCAAAATTAAGATAAGGCTAATAAAGCCAACAGTTTTGGCCATTAAGGGCCTTGCTTGTGGTTTTAGGCTGGTAGAGCCTGTGCTTGCTGGTTTGGTCGGTATAGGCCATGTTTCTTGTGGTTTCGACCTGTTGGGCCTGAGTTGCTTGTTATTGCTGGATTTGGGGAAAATGATTGTAAAATGGTTTTAAAAGGAAAATAATTATAGTTTTTGTTTTCCATCGTTTTTATGGGGTGCATGTTGATTGACTTTTGTCAGTCACGCTTGTTTCTCGTGGTTTTGGTTGCAGGAGTAGGCGAGTAGGTGAGTTTAGCATAATGTGCATAGTTTAGAGTCTTATAGTTGCACACATAGGTTCCTGGTTGTAGATATTACCGTTTAGCTTTTAATTTCCTGTAATTTAATTTATTTTAAATTATTGTGGAAATTGGGGGCATCATAGATTGGTATCAGAGTACCAGGTTGACTAGGTTGCACTAGCCTAGGATGTCTGGTCTTGAGACTCCATTGGTTTTTCATGCATTGTAAAGTCTACACCTGATTTTCTTCATGGTTTTCTGTTTGCTATTTTGTTTGTGATGTAGGTGCTTTGCCTCTCTCCTTTTGTAGGATGCCTCCTCATGGTCACAAGGGTAAGGCCCTGGCCGAGGGTTTTGAGCCCCATGAAGAGATAGACAGATGGAAGATTGTTTGTGCCGAACTGTGGAGTTTGGCACATGGAATCTCCCATGCGTTTAGCAAGAGTAGTTCTAGTGAGTCGACGGATGATCTGTGGCTGAGCCAATTCACGAAGCTTCATCCGCCATCATTCAAGGGTAAGGTCAACGTTGAAGAGAGTGAGCACTGGTTGGATAAGGTGGTGAAAATGTTGGAGAGCTTGATGTGCCCAGAAGAGCATTAGGAGTGGTTGGCGACTTATCTACTGAATGGTGAGGCGGATAAGTGATGAAAGTTAGTGAAGCGACTGAAGTTCCTAGACTCAGTAACTGCTCATATCCAGTGGAAAGATTTCAAGGGAACCTTCTATGACAAATATTTTCTTGCTCATGTGAAGGAGTAGCTTCGTCGAGATTTCCGGAGTCTGGAGCAGAACACTATGTCAGTGCTCGAGTATGAGACTGAGTTCGCTCGACTGGAACGTTTCACTCCCACTTATGAGTCAGAGGAGGAGCGATCGTAGAGGTTCTTGGATGGCTTGAACCTAGGGCTACGGGTGAAGGTAATAGGCTATCGGTGTCAGACTGTTGGGGGCATGGTTGGGATGGCCTATCACTTCAAATCGGAGCATAAGAAGTTTCTTGAGAGCCGTCCGAAAGGGAAGGGTAAGTCTTCTTTTACTTCCCTGTTCTCCATATCCAGTCCTCCTAGTACTAGTGATTTGGGTAGTCATGGGAAGAAGTAAAAAGGGAAGTCTGGTGGTACCTTTGTGGGCCGACATAGTTTTCTAGTGGTAGCGGAGCTGGCTTCATTCAGACAGGTTCCAATGCTCCTCAAGGAAACCAGTGCTTCAATTGTGGTCAGGTGGGCCATATTGCTGCATTTTGTCCTCATCCTCGGTAGATTTAAACCTCGATGGTGTGCTATAATTTCAGGAAGGTGGGACATGTCTAGAAGTCTTGTTTAGAGCTCCCAAGAAGGCAAGAAGTATACTACAGTAGTCAACTAGGGGACAGGTGTTCACCATTGTAGTGCCAGACATTAGGACCTCGAGAGATGTAGTTGAGGGTAAGGATGATTAGTTGGTATTGTGACCCTCTGCAATTGTTGTAATATTCTTTGTAACTTGGACAACTATTTGATGTATAGATGTGGTTTTATTATTTTTCTTGGCCATCAAGTTCTTTTATTGTGGCTGGTCAGATGGCCAAAGTGTTGTTTGACTCAAGGAGTTCTTTCTTCTTTCTCTCTGAGTCTTTCACAGTGGAGTTGATAAGGAGACCAACTAGGCTGGCCTTTCATCTCAGCATGGTAACGTCGATGAGGGAGCACATTTTAGCGTGGAAGTATCTATGGTCTGTCGACTTGACGTTGAATGACAGAGAGTTCGACACTAGGTTGATCGTGATGGACATGCAAGAGTACGATGTGATACTCGACATGGATTGGTTGGCGTAGCAGTCTACTTTGATTAACTGTGCTCGAAGAAGAGTTTATTTTGGATTTCCTGATGATGGATCCTTCTTTGTGCAAGGTAGATGTCAAGGTAGGCCTAAGCTTATCATTTTGACTATGAAGGTTTATAAGTCTTTGGCAAGGGGTTGTTGGGGTACCTAGCTAGTATAGTTACCTCCACTTCTCTTGAATTGGGTGTTTACAACATCTCTATGGTGTGTGAATATCCCGACGTTTTCCTTGACGATTTGCCTAGTATGCCACCTCACAGGGAAGTAGAGTTCTCGATCGATTTGATCTCCGATTCTGGTGCTGTGTTGAAGCCTTCCTATCACATGGCGCCAACGAAGTTGCTAGAGCTCAAGACCTAGTTGTTGGATAAGGGATTTATCAAACCGAGTGTATCTCCATGGGGAGCGCCAGTCTTGTTCGTTTGTAAGAAGGATGATTCACTTCGGCTGTGTATAGATTATCAAATGCTAAACCAGATTACAATGAAGAACAAGTATCCCATACCCCACATTGATAACCTGTTCGTCTAACTGTAGTCTACCACGGTGTTTTCGAAGATTGATTTGAGGTTAAGGTATCACCAGTTAAGGATACATGACTCAGACATTCAGAAGATTACTTTCCAGACGTAGTGCAGGCATTACGAGTTCACGATCATGCCTTTCGGCTTGACTAATGCACCGGCTACATTTATGGATCTGATGAATAGGATTTTCAGCCCTTTTCTGGATCAGTTCGTTGTGGTTTTTGTTCATGACGTGCTGGTCTACTCCCTTAATTTGGAGACTCGTGCCTTACACCTAAGGGCGGTTTTGAATACCCTAAGGTGTCATCAACTTTACACCAAATTCTCCAAGTGTGAGTTTTGGCTGGGTGAAGTTATGTTCCTTGGCAATTTGATTTCTAGAGAAGGCATCAGAGTTGATCCTACCAAGGTAGAGGCAGTAAGTAGTTGAGAGCGACCTAGGACGGTGACGGAGATTAAGAGTTTCTTTGGTCTTCCAGGCTATTACATGAGATTTATCAGAGATTTCTCCTCCATAGCCACGCCTTTGACAAAGTTGATCAGGAAGGGAGTCCTGTTCTATTGGAACTAGAATTGTGAGGTGAGTTTCTAGGAGTTGAAGTCTTGTATGGCTTCTGCCCCTGTGTTGACTCTGCCTTCTTGGAGTGGTGGCTTCACTATGTATAGTGATGCTAGCGGTGTTGAGTTGGGGTGTGTTCTGATGCAGCATGGCAATGTTATCGCATATGCTTCATGCCAACTGAAGGACCATGAGAAGAATTACCTGACCTACGATCTAGAGATGGCTACTGCAGTGTTCGCTCTCAAGCTTTAGTGGCACTATCTGTATGGAGAGAAGTTTGAGGTCTTCACTGATTATCAGAGTTTGAAGTACATCTTCACTCAAAGGAACCTCAACCTGAGGTAGCAACAGTGGGTGGAGTATCTGAAGGACTATGATTTCAGTCTGTCTTACTACCTTGGCAAGGCCAACGTGGTTGCCGATGCCCTGAGTCGACGTACGCACGCGATGGCGAGCCTGATGGTCAAGGAGTAGACAATGATGGAGGATCTAGTGAGCTACAGGTCGAAGCGACAAGCTCAGGGAACGATTGGTGCTTGGGTGGCTAACTTGTCTGTTCGCCCCAAGCTGGTGGAGTTCATCATCCCCTGTCAATAGTTGGATTCGTTTGTTCAAGTCGTGTTTGGGAAGTTGGAGGTTGGTGGAGAACCTCACTTCTCTGTTGGGGCATATGTGGAGCTAAGATATGATATGCGCTTGTACATGCCCTAGCATGAGGAGGCCAGGCAAAGATTGCTTAATGAAACACATCAGTCCAGGTACACTAGTCAACCTAGGAGTACGAAGATGTACTAAGACCTAAAGCAGAACTTTTGGTAGCCTGACAGGAAGAGGGATGTTGCTGACCACGTGGTCAGGTGTACAACCTGCCAGCTGGTCAAGGTAGAGCACCAAAGACCTAGAGGGACCTTGCAGCCATTGGATATTCCCGTGTGGAAATGGGAGCACATCTTTATGGACTTTGTGACTGATTTGCCTCGTACTCAATGGAAGAATGACACTGTATAGGTGATCGTGGTTTAGCTAACTAAGTCTGCTCATTTCCTGGCCATTTGGGTGAAGCTTTCGATGCACCGTCTCGTGGAGTTGTATGTTTCCGAGATGGTTCAGTTGCATGGTGTTCCGGTGTCCATCGTGTCGAATAGAGACACAAGGTTCACCTCAAGGTTCTAGAGGACTCTACTAGAGGCTTTTGGCACTATGCTCAACTACAGCACAGCATTCCATCCTTAGTCAGACGGTCAGACGAGAGGACTATCCAGACGCTGGAGAATATGTTCAGAGTATGTGCCCAGAACTTCCGAGGGAGTTGGGAGGACCATCTACCGTTGATTGAGTTCACCCACAACAATAATTACCACTTGAGCATCAGGATAGCGCCATACGAAGCTTTGTATGGTAGGCCATGCAAGTCGCTAGTTTGCTAGAGTGAGGTGGACGAGTGTCAGTTGATTGGTCCTAAGCTTGTGCAGTTGTACTCAGACAAGGTTGATCTGATTCGTAGCAGGCTATTAGCTGCACAGAGTCGGTAGAAGAGTTATGCTGACAAGAGGCAGAGACCGTTGAAGTTTTTGGTAGGAGACTTTGTGTTCCTGAAGGTATCGCCGACCAAGGGTGTATTGAGGTTTGGAAAGCGTGGGAAACTAAGTCCTCACTATATTGGCTTGTATCAGATTACCCAGAGGATCGGTGTGGTTGCTTAACGGCTGGATCTACCACTAGAGCTATCATTTGTGCACGACGTGTTCTATGTCTTCATGCTGAGGAAGTGTCTGGCTAACACATCTCATGTGATTCCAGTTCAGCCAAAATTGCTCTAGGAAGATCTGTCCATTATGGAGGATGTCGTCTAGACTGTTGACCGCAAGGAGCAGGTGCTGTAGAACAAGGTGATTCCATTGATTTTAGTGCAGTGACGGCATCATGGAGCCAAGGAGGCGACAGGAAGCGCGAGGAAGCCATCTTAACCCAGTATCCATATCTTTTCACCTATTAGTGATTTCGAGGACGAAATCTTCTTTTAAGGTGGTTAGGATGTAACACTTGTATATTTATTTTTGTAATTATCTATATTTTTATAAATTTATTTCTAGTTGGGTGTTACTGTTCCAAGGCCCATTTGTGTGATTTCGTGGTTTTGAGCCTGAGCCTTGTGGTGCGAGCTTCTGTTTGTGTGTTCCTATGTGTGGTTGGCACTATGCGTGTGGCATTGTGTTTGTGGGCCCATGTGTGGGTCCGTGTGTGGGCCCATGTTTGGGCCCATGTCTGTGTGGGTTGGTGGTTGGGGGTTAGTGGTTGGGCTCGTGCATGTTTGGTGCGGTAGGTAGCTGGGGGATTCATTGGTTTGCATGTGTAGCTAAATGGTTGCATGCATGCAGCCACCCACCCCTCTACTTGGCATTATATGCCAAGGTCTTCCGCCATGCAGGACACCACTCCTCTTCTCCTTTCCCCATGTGTTTCCTCCTTTCCCGAGCACACCTCCATCTTCTCCTCCATCCCTCCACCACCACTCTCCCTCTCTCTCAACCCACACCCTTCCCTCGCTCTCGTCACTCACCCTCACCCTCATCCCCTCTCCCTTGCCATCTCTCCCTCACCCTCTACTCCCCTACTTCCTCCCCTATTGGTGTGCCTGAGGGCCGACAATGGCGTACGACGGTGTGCTTCCTCCCTTATTGGAGCTCCAGTGAGTCGTCCCTGAGGTCGAGGTAACTTTGGTGGAGTTAGGGGTTGCTAGAGGTGGCTTAGATTGTCCAGAGGATCGTCGAATGTTGCGTATAAGGTACGCACCACACCCCCTTGTATTAGAATGCATGAAAAATGGTAAAAAAACTAGGATTGCATGAAATCTAAGGTTTGGGTCGTTTTCTAGTTTCGTAGAAAACAGCATACTGAACTATTTCGATGTGCTGTTTTTATGTCAATTTTGGTCCTCTAGTCGTGTTTTAGTTGGCCGGTTTCCTTTTGTCTGCCGTTTCGGCCACGAGTGTTGACCGTTGACCTCCCATTTCGATCAATCGAACAAGTTTGTTCTTCCGAATCAAGGATTTTTGGCCTACTGATCAGGAGATTGGTCTTCCGTTTTGGGTCCCCTATGGCCATTTCAGTCAACCGTCTCAATTCAACAAATCGAACCAGTGTTTTTGGGTCAACCAAACCAGTTCGGTATGCCGAATCAAGTCCCAAACACTTTTGTGAATGTGAATTCCGAGGATTTCCCGAATTGGATTGTTTTACCCATTTGAGATGGAATTGTGGATCATTAGTGGTGGTCTTGCGGGACACCTAATGCATCGATTTTGTGGAGATTTTGAAAGAGTTTTCCAAAGATATAAAATGGTTTTGAAATTGGTTTTCAAAGAGATATGTTGACCCATTTTGTAAATAGTTTTTCCTAGTTTTTTGTGTGGGTTGAGAGACCGTAGGGCCGTGTCGTCAGGACCATGGAATGTGATGACATTCTTGGATGGTCGACGCGTATCTCTAGTCGAGGTCAGGGGTTGAGATACCTAAGGTGGAAATTCGTCGAATCTTAGAGGTATAAGACTCCTTGACTATCATTTCGAGGCTAGGATTGTTGTCCACAGGTTGAGGTATCTTGTGGCATGCTTGGAGGTATGATATTTCTGCTATCGCCGTGAGCGCTGAGGCCCAAGTGTTGTCGATTGCGAAGGTATGAGACTCCTTCCTGAGCATCGTGTGGATGACGCCGTGGTGAGGTGTACCCTGTGATGGCTAATGCAGGTGGGACACATGCTCTATAATTGGTAGCATCCTGAGAGATAGGACTGCCTTCCCAAGAAGGGTTGGCTGGGCGTCGATTCTCCATGTGGGAGGAATCATGAAACGGTGGTTGGTTCTTGCACAGGGTGGCACACCGTGGTAGTGTAGTGTACCTCAGTAACTGCTTGTGGCCAAAGTTGGTTGCCTAACATCGAACTTTCCGACTCACTATGTGTGGTTTTGGCCATTGAGGGCCTTGCTTGTTGTTTTGTACTAGTAGATCCTGTACTTATTGGTTTGGCCAGTGTAGGCCATATTTGTTGTGGTTTCATCCTGTTAGGCTTGAGTTGCTGGTTTTTGGTGGATTTGGGAAAAATGATTGCGAAATGGTTTTAAAAGGAAAATAATTATAGTTTTGTTTTTCTGCCATTTTCGTGGAGTGACTACTAGATGAGTTTTGTCACTCATGCTTGTTTCTCATGATTTTGGGTTACAGGTGCAGACGAGTAGGTGAGTCTGGCATAGTGTACAAAGTCTAGAGTCTTGTAGCCGCACACACAGGTTCCTGGTTGTAGATATTACTGTTTAGCTTTTAATTTCTTGTGATTTAATTTATTTTAAATTATTGTGGGAATTTGAAGTGTCACAATCAAAAGTGGTACCCAAGGCCTAATCCCATTGTGCGACCCTAGAACCCATACCAAAAGTTTCACCCTTGCCATAGGAACCTAAACAAGTTGAGAGTACGCAAGTTAACAAATCGATTAATTGACAATCTTAACAAGTAAAATCTGCGCTCTATTTGATAACTTGTTTGATAATATAGCCTTGTTTGACCGTCTGGTCTGTCCAAGACATATCACAGTTACTGGACCAGCTAGGGGCACATACTGCGTGACTGATCAACGACTTCCTCCGTCGTCTACATGATCAGTGATGAGTTCTGGCACCTCCGTCGTAGGTAACGTCAAGCAGAAACGATCTGGGTGCCTTGTTTGCAGGGTGGTCTAGTCTGTGCATGTGGTAATAGGTTACAAGGACATTGATACAGTCCTAGGTCTTTAGTTTCTTTGTTAAACAGAGTTGTGAACATTTGCTGTATACTTTATTGCATTAGAGTCTATATTTCTTTCCGTCTTAGAGACTTGTAATAGGGTAGAATTAGTGTTATAAACCTATAATCTCTCCTTTCCATCCAAACTTGTAATATACTGAAAGAAGAAGAAGAGCCAGAAGAGGTTGATTGAACCAATAATGGCAGAAACATAGCATTCATGGGCCGCCTCATCAAACGTGTCAGTCGCCTCAAGCATGAGCCAACACGAGATCTTGTTCAACACTCTGACACCGCATGGAGGACCATCATACAAAAAAAGAGGAGGGGAAGAGATGAGCTATGCCTAATCCTAGAGTACCCCTTTATCAATCAATTTCCATACATCACTTGAAGGGGCAATCAACCAAACCTATCAATCCATAGCCCATTCTAATCTCTCTAGTCCACAAATTCCAAGTGCACATGGACCTTCTCTCTTAAACTCCTACCAGGGCCCAATAGTGACACCGTTTATGGGAAATACATTCACTGTATCACCAAGCCCAATTGTTAATTTCCCAACACAAGGCCTAGTAACACAACTCTCCACGTAGCTCTCCATGTAGTACCTTACACCTCCAGTCTACCCTTCCTTCCATCAAGCCATGCAGTCCCCACTAAGTTACCATTCAAATCCATACCTAGGGCAACTCCACCTTCGACCGTGCAACCTTGGAATACCCAATCCTATGCTCAAGCTCAACCCTCCTTCCCTCCACAATATGGAATTCCTCAGCAACAATAGTTTCAACAGTACCAAGGCTAGAGGCTGACAACTACTCCGAGTTCGAACATCTAGAGGATGATATCAGAAGCACTCGTAGAAGCTAGGGTCAATTCAAAAGCACTGGTTGGCTTTGACATTTCCAAGTTTCCACCTTTCATCTTGCCACTAGGTTTCAAAATGCCCAAAATGCAAAAGTACGATGGGACAATCGATCCACGAAACCATCTGGCTACCTTCACCATGGACGCTTCGCCCTATCAACATGACAATGGGCATACGATATTCCTCATCTTCAAGAGTTTGGAAGGAGAAGCAATGAGGTGGTTCAATATGCTCATAGCATATAACCTCAATAATTTCAAACTTGTGCTGGACAAGTTCCTACAGCAATATGTTCATCACATCCAACACAAGCCCACTATCGAAGACCTCCTTGCCGAAAAGATGAAACCTAATGAATACTTCATAACCTTCGCAAGCTGATGGCGAGACATGGCTACCAGATCTGAATGTCATTTATTGGAGAGCCAAGTAGTTGAAGTCATCGCCTAAAACACAACTAGAGCACTAAGAGTGGGCCTACTGATGGGTGACTTCCACACGTACTCCCAACTGTACGATAGAGTCACAAGGGTCCTCTGCAACAAAGAAGACCTATCATTCCTGGAGTATGAAGGAAAAGGCAAGAAGAGGACCACGGGCTACATACATGCGGGTGTCTCAAGTAACATGGCTCAAGTCACAGCGCAGAATCAGAATCAACCAATCTAGTACCAGGAACCGCAAGTCCAACATCAGAGGCCGCCAACACCATATCAATAGCTAAACTAGGGCAACATCAGTTCCAACCAACACAACTACAACAATAGCCTTAGTACCAATACCAGCAACCTCCAAGCTACCAAGTCTATGCCCAACAGGGGCAACCACAGAGCCAAAAGAGCTACATTGCCATCCCTCCACCCTGACACTATGGGCCCAAGAGGTAAAACTATCCACCACTTCCAGAGCCACTCCCCGATGTCTACAGAATAATAGTAGAGAGTGGAGACATACAACCTCTAGTGCCTACCCCAAACGCTCCCGGTGCTGATCTATCCAAGTACTATCCATACTATTAGAAGAACGAGCATACACTTGAGGAGTATTTCATAGTCAAGGACAAAATCTACGATCTAAATGACCAAGGGGAAATCATGTGGACAGAGCTAAAAGAAAGACTGAGGGCAAGACAAGGAGAATAATTTGAAATGCAAATCCATCAAGACTCCATGACTAATCACTCAATAGCCCACATGGAGGCTGAGGACGCACAACCCATTCTCATCCAATGCGTACAAACAAGCCCTGACCTAGAGTCGCCAAGCGTCGATGAAGAAAAGCAAGATCCACCAACAATACCTAAGCTGGGAATATGGTTAAAGGAGGATGTAGACGAGCCCTAGGAAGATACGTTGGGTGGAAAGACTCAAGACGACGACGAAACATGGGGTAGCCAACAAGGTGAGAAGGAAGTCGATGACCCAGATAATCCCAAACTAACCAGAGAGATCATCACATAGTTCAAAGAGGAAAACATCGTCTTTGAAGATGTGGAGTTGCCCATACCCAAGGAGCGATTGCGCCCACTGATCATCAATGTGCACATCACTGACCATTTGCTCCATGGGATACTCGTCAACACTACCGCCAGCAAAAGCGTCAACTCCCTATGCACCTTAAAGTCCTTGGGCATTGAAGAAGCAAGGATTACCAAGTGTTGCTTCCCCTACATAGCTTATGACAATAGTCAAAGGGAAGCGATTGGGACAATTCAACTGGACATCACTGTAGATCCCCTCACCAACACCACCAAAGGCATAGTAATGGAAAAGGATCTAGCTCAACCATTAATCCTAGGAAGATCCTAGCTTACAAAAGTCAGTGTTGTGGCTTCCCTTGTTCATCAACTCCTCAAATTCAAATATAAAGGGGAAGTAATTATTGTCAGGGCTAATCATTGGATGGACTCTGGGATAGAATGGGAGCCCACTACACCAGAACTAGGCGAAGAAAAACCCCCACCAAAGCTATACAATAAGGAACCTCTAAGGGAATGGTATGACTCAAACTCTTGGTTTGAGGAAGGGCCAGATTCTCAGATGTTCCAAGACTTGATGGGTTGAGATGCCAACATATGGCCCATCTACGATGAGTATGCCGACTAGGACTGGTACAACATAGAGGACATGCTCAACTCTTTATGCCAAAGCCTACAAGCAGTTCATGCCAAGACGAAACCTCCACCCAAGCCACCTAATCCTATAGAGGAAGAGGAACCTGCCAGGGGCATTTACAAGCACATCAACCTAGGAAATCTCAATAGCCACGTCCTGAGTGAGAACAGGAGCCTAACAAAATCTTCACTGGCACAAGACCGAGCCACCAGGGGCGCACTACAACAACCAAATCAAGACAAGTCCAACTGTGACCCTTGAAAAGCAAACACTAGGTGCAAACCAAAAGAAAAATCAAATGATGCGCCACCAGCACCTCAACCCTCAATGTAGAAGAAGTAAGTCAAGAGGAGTCCAACTGTGACCCAGACAAGGTGCAAACAGAAAAAAAAAATCAAAAGATGCACCACCAACACCTCAACATTCAGTGATAGGAGAACCAAGTCAAGAGGAGTCGGACAACGACCTTGAAAAGGCGAGGACTGGGTGCAAACCAAAAGGAAAAACAAACGATGCACCACCTGAAGCTCTAACGTAAGGGGCAGGCTCCTACAGCCACCCCACAGGTAAGTCCCTCCATCTGGGGAGGGAAGTAAGAGCGTCAAATGAGCCCAACAAAGGGCAAGGTCATTTTATTCCTTAAAAATTTGTATATATGACATCAATTTCTTCTTTTGTCATTTTATTATTTATTTTCTTTGAATGTTAGGCTAGATTTAATGATAGCAATAAAGAAAACAATAATAATGATGGCTGATGAGTATTGAACACATCATGACCACTTAAACCATTAGGCAAAACTACCAAGACATTATCCAAGGTTTTCCTTAAACAGAGGATGTAACACCCAGGGAAGGTCCGCCCAATTAGGCAGGATAACCTGGAGATCTCTCCAGATCCGTGGGAGTTACATGTACTCTAAAAGTACTACCCTTGATCTGTATGTCTGCACTTAAAAGAGTCCTAGGACCTAGCCCTGAGCTAGAAGGAAGGTTATTCCCAGAGCCTACAAATAGATACTCAAGGTAATCCACACTTTGCCCTATGCCCTCACATACACTACACGGGGAGATGAGAGCAAGGTAAGCTCGGAGTTGAGGCATATCATAAAAGCTGCTAGCCTAGCATAGCATGGCATCCTAGCATAAGTCTGAAAAGGTAGTGATGGATGAGCACCACATAACGAACACGCTTTGAAAGCACATAAAGAGGGGAGAGCATCTGGGATAAAAGGAGTGATTTGGTCCATCAATAATGAATATCTATTGACTGAACACTTAAAAAGGGGGTGAGACCACTAACGCTTTGCAAGTTTGCTATCATAGCATAAACCTCAGTGAGTAGTGATGGGTAGACACCTATCAGAACAAAGAAAGAAATAAGGACGAAAAAGAAGAAGAAAAGAAGGTAGCAAAGAAACTGTCCATTGACAAAAGAAAGAGAGGGAAAAGATGGCAGCAAAGAAGTTGTTAAAAAAAAAGAGAGAAAAAAAACTAGGAACAATAAATGTGTGTAGACACCCCGATTTTGAGGTGACTCATTGATAAGACTCTAGATATTGCCTTGGATATGGCTGACCCTTGAACCAACCCCAAGCCCATAGCAAGCCCGCAGCCCAATTAGAAAACCAGACCAATCGGGGAAAGCACCAACCTAGCACACCAAACTAGCACACCAACCTAGCACACCAACCTAGCACACCTCCCTAGCACACTTCCCTAGCACACATAGGTGGCGCACTTAGCCAGCGCATATCCCTGGCGCACAACGCTGCGCAGGCTGCGACTGCTGGCTTTCCACCTTCTTTGGCTGTTACCTCCAGCAGCGAATGTGCCGTGGAATATTCCAGGCTCTTCGTCTGCGAGGCTCTCCTTATACCCGTAACTTACCCCTGAGAGTTCCCTATAAAAGGACCCCCATAGGTAGCCATGAAAAAGAGACGAAAATTCGGAGAGCTGAGAATCCTGAGTAGAAATCCTTGCACCCAGCCATTTTCTACTCTGAAACCCGACCTCTGCACAAGCCTCTCCACCAGTCTAGTAGCTTATTTTCATTCCCTGGAGCACCTCCTTGCGTCCTAGAGTCTTCCAAAGCAACAAGGACCTTCTTATCTCTGATATCGCAAAGAAGGAACACTTCGTGAGGTAGGCATTCTACCTCCCTTGTTATTTTCTTAATGCCATTTCTGAACTGAATAAAACATGCTAAAAACATTACGTACGATCTGTTTTTGTTCCGTGCTTCTGTAGTTTTATGATAACATGCTCGCATTCTATGCAAATAATCTCCATGCTAATCCATGTTTGCACTTCTAGCATGTAATCTACATGAGCTATTGTTTCCGTGCCTAATATTTTGCCATGCACCATGTACGCCCTTGCACGTAGAAGCATGCACATTTGATTATCATTTACA
>JAMKQA010003464.1:0-16517 GCA_024699735.1 Posidonia australis
AGGAAGGAGGAGAAAGCAACGGGTGGCGAGGAGAAGTGCAGTATGGTGCAGCTTATAAAGCCTACGCTTGGAGTAGCTGAAAACGTGCCCACCTGCACATCTCAACCACCGACACACCACACAGCAACCAACCGCCAGCCATCACCAATGAGGCCAACTGCCAGCCTCAACCACTAGCCCACACCCAAGCGGGCCCCACAAGCACAGTGCGACAACGCAAAGTGCCAAACCACGCACAGGCACACGCAAATAGAAGCCAGCCCACGAGGTCCAAGCCCAAAACTCCAAAACCACACAATGGGCCTCGGAATAGTAACACCTGTCCAGGAAATAAAATTCATAAAATGTAAATAATTACAAAATGAATTTTACAGGTGTTACATTACTATGTCAGCAAACCAATGTTCAGATGATCTAGCTAATAATTATTCATCAAGGAAGTTATCATTGATTGGAGGATCATTGGATGGTTCAAGATTTAAACGAGATAAATGGTCAACTACCACATTCTCGGAATCCTTTTTGTCCCTAATTTCAAAATCAAATTCTTGAAGTAGAAGAATCCAGCTAATCAACCGGGCTTTTGCATCTTTCTTTGCTAAAAGGTGTTTCAATGCTGCATGGTCTGTGTAGATAATGATGTGGGATCCTATTAAGTAAGACCAAACTTCTCTAAGGCAAAAACGACAGCTAAAAATTCTTTCTTAGTGGTGGAATAATTTAGCTATGCATCATTCAATGTCTTACTTGCGTAGTAGATCTCATGTGGTAACTTGTTAATCCTTTGACCTATAATAGCACCAATTGCATAATCAGATGCATTGCACATCAGCTTAAATGATTGGGTCCAAACAGCTGGGTGGATGATAGGACCTCAAGTCAACTCATTCTTGATATGCTCAAATGTCTTAAGGCATTTATGGGTGAAGTTAAAAGGGATATCTTTGGATAATAGATTGGTTAAAAGCATAACAACCTTGTTAAAGTCCTTAATAAATTTTTTATAAAACCCTGCATGTCCTAGGAAAGCCCTAATGTCCTTAACTATTTTTGGTGGAGGAAGATTCGCAATGAAGTCTACCTTGGCCCTATTCACCATTATGCCTCTTTTTGAGATGACATAGCCCAAAACAATATTTCGTTGGACTATGAAGTGACATTTTTCCCAATTAAGTGTCAAATTTTTTTCTATGCATCTTTTCAACACTAACTCAAGATATGGAGGTATTCAGAGAATGTGGACCCAAAGATGGAAAAGTCATCCATGAAGATTTCTAGAAAACTTTCTACCATATGAGAGAAGATGCTCACCATACATCTTTGAAAAGTAGCTAGCGCATTGTATAGCCTAAAAGACATGCAACGATAGGCAAATGTTCCAAAAGGACAGGTGAAAGTGGGTTTCTCTTGTTCTTTAGGAGTAATGGAATTTGGTTATAATCGGAATATTCATCAAGGAAACAGTAATACTCATGGTCGGCCAACCGCTCTAACATTTGATTAATGAATGGCAACGTAAAGTAATCTTTCCTAGTTACCGCATTCAACTTCCCATAGTCTATACATACTCATCATTTAGTTTGGATGCAGTGGAGACAAGCTCATTGTCATCATTTTGGATTACAGTAATTCCAGATTTCTTTGAAACTACTTAGACAAGACTTACCCATGAGCTATTAGAGATGGGATAGATGATCCCATTATCAAGACACCTCAGTATGTCTTTCCTTACTACTTCTTTCATTACAAGGTTTAACCGCCTTTGTGGATCTCTAGCTGGGTGGACTTCCCCTATCAAGTTGATTCGATGTTTGTTGGACTAATCCCCTTGATATCAGTTATGGTCCATCCTATGGCTTCCGTATTCTCACTAATGATGGTCAACAATGCCTCTTCTTGATCATGAGTTAAATTAGCTGCAACGATTACAGGAAGGGTCTGATCTTGCCCTAAATAGGCATACTTGAGGTGTTTAGGCAAAGTTTAAGCTTCAATATTGGTGATTCCTCAATAGATGACTTAGGATTAGGTCTGGACTCTGACGTGATGGGCTCTAGAGGAGGGTTGTACCAACTATTGATCCTACATTGGGTCAACTCCTTAGCTTCCTCTACTAACAATAATTCTTATTTGAAAATCTCCTCAAAACTATGGTCAAAGTAGTCTAGATCAAAGTCAATGTCATCCTCTATCTAGTCTTCTTCCTCAGAGAACTCTTCAATCATGTTAATCTTGAATGTCTCATCTGATTCATTGGTTGACTGCTTATCTAAATTAAAGGTGTTAAGTGTGACAGTCAAATCTTCATAATTTAATCTCATTGAACCATTCTGCCAATTGATTAAAGCATTCGTTGTAGCCAAGAAGGGTTGACTTAGGATAACTGGAATTTGGTCTTTAAGGTTGGTCAAGGGATTGGATTTCCAAGAGCACAAAATTTATAGGATATACAAAGTCACCAACCTTGATTAGAACATCTTCAATCATTCTTTTTGACATCTTAATTGATCTATGAGCTAACTACAATGTTACCCTAGTGGGTTCAACTCACCTAGCCCTAATTGTTCGTACATCGAGTATGGCCATAGGTTGACACTAGCTCCCAGATCTAGCAAAGCCTTATTGATTTTCGTGTTACCTATGTTATACAAAATTGTAGGACTTCTAGGGTCCTTATATTTCATATGTAATTGATTTGTCAAAATTGAATTACATTGGTTGCTAGAAAAGCTTTCTTAAGTACATTAGTAGTTCTCTTTGGAGTGCACAGGTCCTTAAGGTATTTAATATATGTAGGGATCTATTGAATTACATTTAAGAGAGGACTGTTTACCTTATCTTGTCTGAACACCTCTAGTATAATTTCCATTTGTGCAGATTCCTTTTTGTTTTCGAGTCTATTTGGAAATGGGACAATGGATTTCTGTATGGGCTTAACATATGATTCATTAGAGGAGCCAAGATGTTTACTGGGTCCTTCACACTTCTCAGGCTCCTCAGACTGGCCTGAGTGGGATTGGTCTGGTGTAGTTGAGTCAGAAGGTGAGTCTTTCTGAGTCCTAATAGCATGATTAGGCATGACGACATGGTTGTCTACCCATTTTCCAAATCTTATTGCAACGATTGCATTAACTTAGTTGACCTGGTTATCTTGAATCACATAAACTTGTCCTTGATTTAAATTTTGGACTTGACATCTAGGATTTGGTACAGATTGACTAGAAATGGTGCCTTTCTCTCTTCCTCTTACCAACATGGCTAGTTGACTCAATTGCATCTCAATTCGAGATATGGCTTGCGTATGAGTAATTATGTTGGTGTTTGTTTGAGAGTTGGTATTGAGAAGGGCCTCCACGCCTTTCTCCAGGGTGCCCAATCTCCTCTCATTCTCATGAAATCCTAGAGATGGGTTGGGTTGTGATCCTACATTAAAGTTCTGCTGGACAGTTTGATTGGGCCTAAAATGATTTGAGTGTTGTTGGTGGCCTTAGGAGAAAACAAAATTATTATTTCCATGATATAGTTGTTGGTCTCATTTCGATGCCTCACAAAGGTTGCATTTAGTTGTTCAGGTCTAAAATTAAGTTGACTCTCTACTGAAGGACATTCTTCCATCACATGACCCACTATGTGACAACCTTTACACCAAGGAACTTGGTCTGACACTTGATTCACTTGGGCTTTCTTTTTCATCTCTAGAACTTCTAACTTACGAGCTAGTGTGTTGAATTTGACTTCAGTGGCTATCGAATACTTTATTGAGTGAATACCGCCTTTAGAGAGTGTGGGTTTATCAATTGTTTAATCATTTATACTTTCCTACTGCATTGTTTTCTCAACTGATTTTCCTAGGAATTCCCATGCTTCATCCTTGTTCTTCTTCATGAATGCTCATTGACACATAGACTCAAGCATGGTCCTACTTGAAATATCTAAACCCTCGTAAATTATTTGACACAGTTTCCACATTTCTATACCATGGTGCATGCACTAGGCTAAGAGATCCATAAATCTATTAAGATATTTCCAAAACAATTCACCAATCTTTTGTTTAGATGAATTAATTTCATTTATAAATTTGATGGTCTTGTGAATGGGATAGTAATTTTTTAGGAATACAGTGCAAAATTGGATCCAAGTGGTGATTGAATTAGTTGGTAGACTATAAAGTCATTTTTTAGTATTGTCTTTTAATGCGAAAGGAATGAATCTTAACCTGATTGCATTATCAGACAACTACTGTAACTTTATCATGCTACACACCTCCTCAAATTTATTGATGAACCAGTAAGTATCTTCAGATTTTAGACCCGTGAACTTAGGTAACTGGCTAATATAGTTGGATTTGAGTTCAAAATTATTGCCATTGACTTGTGGGAGTCTAATGTAAGATGGTTGTACAGTTCTTACTAGGTAATATCTGGCTTCTAAGGTTAGAGGTGGATTGTGAATTTCATCAGTCATTTTAAATTCTTTGAGTTTAACATGGGTTAGACTATGTGTTGAATCACGAATCCACACACGCATGCACAAGTGAAACTTTGATTATTATTTTTTTGAATGAAAAAAGTGCAATGAAAATAGAAGAGATGAAGAGATGGGAAGATAAAAGAAACAACCAGATAAGGAGATGAAAGATAGAGGAGGAAGACACCTAATCTAATCACACAAGTTACACAAATTCTAAATCTATAGTTGACTTAAAACTAGACAGCTCCTAACTATTAAGTTAACCCTTGAGCTTCTCAAATCAAAATTCTTTAACCTAATTTGCTAGATCAGTGGAGAAAAGTAAGTGGCTCTCTGTGCTTAAGCAACAGACTTAATTAGATAATCACTTTGCCTTTTAAGGCTTAGCTTTTGAACTACTTTTTTAGATATCAATTAGGAAAAGAATTTTAAATTTTGAGTCATCCTTAGACTCTTTTGTCATATTGAGCTCAAATCCTAGGGGCCAATGTCTACTTGATTTTAGTTAAGGCTTAGGTCAATTCTTGATGTTTTCTTTTGTTATTTGTAGGTTAAAGAAGAATGATGAAATACCCACGTTATCTTGTGCTATAGGTGTTGCCTTTAGGCACTTTGAAATGATATGCAACAAACAATTATGCTCAGACAATTGTTCTTTCTACTAATTATATGCTCTAAAATGTTTAGAATCAAGAAGGAGAACACATATCTTTTCCTCCAACAATCTTCAAATTAAAATTAACAAGAAATAAAAATGATCTTTAACTTATATGATGTATGCCCTTAAGAATAGGTTGCTATCATGTCATGAAAGATTTTTTTTGGGTTCAAGTTTATACTTGACTTTTAAATTAGTGATCGAGAAAAAATAGAAATCGAAGCAAAATATAAACCCTAAATTAGGATTCTAGAAAAATAAAAAAAAATATTTGAATTTAAAATATGAAAAGAAATCCCTGACTTGGGCGCCTAAGAGGCGTTGGAAGTGATAATGGACGCCTAGGAGGTGCATTTGCTTCCTCTAATCTGGAAATTGGTTTTGCCTTATTCTCTTCTAGATCTCCAAAAATGTCTCTGAAAAAAAGAAGAAGAAGTAGATGTCTCCCTTTTTTTATTTTTTATTTTTTTTACAAATGAAAAGAAAGAAATAAACAACAATAAATTAATGTTAAAACACTCTTTCCCAGCAACGACGCTAAAAACTTGATGTATATGTTTTAATTAACTACAAGTATATGGTATACAAAGTAGCACGTCGGCAAGTACTGGTCGATCTTATAGAGAAAAGTGTTTCAAAAACTATGATTATTTGTCAGTTTCTGATGAAATACATATTTCAAAGTTGATTTATTCTAAATACTTAAGAAAACTTTAGAATAAAGGAGAAGTAGGATTTTTGAATCTATTTGTGTAGATATAGATGCATGATTAAATCCACTCTATCTCTCTATTGATCTAAATAATTGAATTTAATGATTCTTCTCTTAACAAGCATAATTTATATGCAATGCACCATAGACTATCAAGTTAGGGAATAAAAACACATAAATTAGATTAATTCAAATGATATATAAAGAAAATGTGATTATACACACAATCCTTAAATAAATCTTCTCTAAGCATAGACTGAAAAGATAATATCAATGTTATTCTATCAAAGTTTATCGATTTTATAAGGGATGTATGCAATATACATTTAATTCACATAATCATGGCATTAAGCACAAGAGAAAATACAAAGAAATTTAATCAAAACATTTAACATTACATGAACTTTATCTAAATCCTAGATCTAGAAATTTAGCCAAGTATGATAATAAATAATAGTAAAATAAAAGATAAAGAAGAAGAAGTGCAAGACATCAAAAAAAGGGAAAATAAACTTTTATTAATGAAAACCTGATATTACAACTAAGGAATTTGAAGATTTTTCAAAATGCAACAGAGGAAAACACAGTCTAAGCCTAAATGTGGAAGATGATCCTATAGATCTACACTAGGGGTCCTTTTATAAACTTATAAGGACTTGTTTACATTAGAAACAAATCCGATTACAAATTTTGAATTTTAATTTCAAATATAAGATATTTTTCACTAAAGATCCCAACGCTTGAAGATTATGTCAAAAATATCCTCCATGGGGTTCTAAGAGGCGTTGGTTGCGTAATTGGACGTCTAGGAGGCATCCACGTCAACTGAGATAAGCTCTGAGTTGGTCCAATCTGTTAGGTGATATTTTTCTTGATATTTACGCACGTGGAACATGTTCCTTTAATCTTTCGACGTAGAACAAAATATCTTCTTTTCTTACACATTTATTCCTTTTTTCCCTTTTTTTCAAGTTTTTTCTAGGTCGCTAAGTTCCTATAAAATTTGTACAAAACACCTCAAGTAATATTATTTATATATAAAATAGATAAATATGAAAATAAAATATATATGTATTATGAATTAATCAATGTTGTTCACCTAATCCGTTATATCGACAATAGTATTTACTACTATGGTCTAATTTAATGGCCTTAAATCTTTTGTTGTGTTGATTTTCAACTTCAACTTTAATGCTTTAAATATATTCAGTAGATGAGACTTTTCATAAATTAGATATAAGTAGCCATAACAAGAGTAGTCGTTTATAAACGAAATAAAATATTGTTAATCGTTTCAAAAAGCCATAGGAAATAGTCTACATATATCCATATGAATGAGTTCTAAAACATTTGAACTCCTGTTGGCATCTAATCTCCTAATATTTGTTTGTTTCCCTTTTATGCACTCAATGCAAACTTAAAAGTCTACTAAATTAAGGGAATCTAAAATTCTATCTGATATAAACCTTTCTATTCTTTGTTTAGAAATATGACATAAACGCTTGTAACATGGCATAGCAGAATTCTCATTGGCTAATTTACGTTTTGTATTATATGAACTTGAATGCAAGGTTTTATTAAATGAGACAATAATATCAAGCAAATATAGGTTACCATGAGAAATTAAATAACTAGTATCCACAAGATTTGAACATGGAAAAAGACTAACTTTACCATTTCCATGTGAACAATGGTAATCAGATTTGTCCAATTAATATAGAAATAGAAATTAAATTCCACCTAAAACACAGAACAACAAAAGTCTTTTTCAATTCCAAATAACAATCAATCTTTAACAATAACCTAAAACTCCCTATGGCCTCAACCTTAGTTGTTTTGCCATCACTCACGTAGATATATCTTTCAACATCATTCAGTGTTCGGTAACTTAAGCAGTCTTGCATTAACACACTTATGTGATTAATAGCACTATAATTTATCCACAAAGTGTCTCCAGGTATAGATGTTAATTTAACCTTAGAATAAACCAAAATGAGGGATGCACTTTTCTTTACATGCTAAGCATGATAATTGGTACAATCCTTCTTATTACAAAAGAAACAAGTAGAGTCCTCATCCTTCGCTTTTATTGTTTCTTAAATAGTGGTGCACTTGTAACTTCCTTACTTTGTTCATTTTCTTGCTCTTGTTCTTAGAAGTCGATGCTAAGTGAGTACTTTCAGTCTTCTATTGCTATAAGCTACCCTCTTTTTGCATAGAATGTGAAATGAACTCATTGAGATTTTATTTGTCCTCTTGGTAGTTGTAACTTATCTTAAATTGACTGAATTGTGTAAGAAAAGATAATAAAACAAAATATACGAGTAAGACTTCAGACAACTATAACTTTAGTGCCTTTAGTTTCAAAGCAAGATGAGACATCTCCATGATGTATTCCCTCATGTTCGCTTTTCCTTTATACATTATTAAAACAAAACTAGCTAATAGCGTGTTGGTTTCAGCCTTTCTGTTTTTCGCAAAATGCTTTTTAATTTCCTCAAGGAATATCTTGGCATTAGTCTCTTCAAACATAGTGTTCTTAAAAGTTTCTGGAATTGCACGTTTCGTAATCACATGACTCATGCAATTGGAATGATTCCACTTCTCAAATGTCATTTTGTCATCAATAGAACTTTCAACAGTAAGAGAAGGAGGTGGTTCCATTTGAAGTGTAATGTTAAAATCCATGTAATTGAGAACAATCATAACGTTCTCTTTCCAATTCATAAAGTTTGTGCCAGTAAACACTAGGATGGAGTTGATGTTTGTAGATATTATAGTAGCAGAAGTCTTGGTTGGATAGAGAACTAACAATACAAAAAAATAGGCTCATGATCAATATATGTAAGAATCAATTTTAAATAATAAATTCAAATAATGGTGAAGGATTCTTCATGAAATGTCCAACACAATATTGATATTTAATCTTTGGATAGAAATATCAATTTGTAAGTGATATTCTCAATGTAGTAATTAAATATTGATAATCAATTCTGTCAAACAGTATGCCTTTCTTTGGATTGACTTATTATTCAAATAGAAATCTTAATGATCGTCACATATTTATTACCATAGGTATGTTCAAAATTTAACCACTAGGACTTTCCTTGGGATTGGTAACTTTTTGCATGTATTTCAAATACATGATCATCTTAATATTGCAAATAAATTAATTTACACAACAAAGACTACTTTGGTAACTTGTTGTCTCAATTAAACTATTTTGAAATATTAGACATCCAAAAGAATAAATACCAAAAAAACTTGAATTTTATTATTGAAAAGATTGTGCCTTGGTGGATGTTCGCAAATTTCCTTGTGGCACAAAATTATGCTTTGATAGACGTCCGTTAATACCCTAATGGCATAGTCATCTGAGCAGACGTCTGAAATTTCCCTAATGTGCACAGGTATTTGAGCGAACGTTCTAAATTTCCCTAACGTGTACAAGAATCTGACTTAATTTTTATATTAATTATGCATGATTGATGATTTCTTGATGATTTAAACATGATTGCCTCTGATACCTCTTGTTAGATTTGATATATGTTTGGTAGAAAAAACGTTAAAGAGGAAAAACATCTTCTCTCGTAAGATAAAACATAATCGAAAGCGTATCTGAATCCATGGAAAAGATTAATACTCTAGGTCTTGAGGCTTTGATATTAAGTTTTGTGGTTTTGATTTTTCAAGCCTTCTGTGTATCAATTTTCCAAGATAGAATGAGTCCTTCTCTTTTCTTAGAATGGGAACAAGAAAAGTGTGTCAGTTACGTATGACTTGGGACCACAACCACTAATATATGTCATTTATTTCTTATTTCTAATTTTGCCTATCATAATAAGAGGAAAATAAGACTTTTTATTTACTACACATAATTAAACCTATTCTATATGAGATGTTATTAAACTCAATGACTTAAAATCTTATTAGATTACTTTAAATAGACCAATACTTTTAAATAGTCTTTATAATGTATAACTAATAATATATGTAGATTCACACTTTACAGATAAATCTAACAGGTGAGACAGATCATTGTGTGTGACTGAAACCTCAATATTCTTCTAAAGCTCCTGCTTTTTGCTTCAAAGCCTATTAAGCCTAGCTACCTTTCTCCAAAAAAACATATCTAATAGCACTCGATGAATCGTGTCAACATATCATCCACACGATGGACGATCCCCACGTATCTATTGGGCCATCCTGGTACCGTGAACTTGGAACTTATGGGAACATGCATTTATCATTGGTTGCACCAGTCTCTCTATCTTTGAAATATCTAAATGACTAGATCACCCTGATTTTGAGCACCATTAGGATGGGTAATCCCAAAGGAGTGTCACTTTCTCTTTTGCTGTGAGAAAATAAGGAACAGAAAAAAAAAGAAAAGAAACTGCTCTGATGATATTCAATCTGTAAGTAAGACTGTAAAAAACCATGTTTTATATTTACCTGTAAAATATCGCTTTTGTTAAATACTAATTACGTGTTAAATCCTAATTGGAGAGAACTTAAAGTCAAACTTAATTAATCAACTCTATATACCTGAATTCGGTTCTAGTCAAAATTAAGGTAAATAAATCATTCAGTTTGTTAAATACGGATCAGCATTCAGCAATCATGGGACAGAAATATCATCAGCAAAACTTCATCTGCACCATCTGATACTCTGAGCTCGAGATCTGACGGAGATCCAGCACTTGTTAGGATATCCCATCCATTCCCAACAGCTTGGGTTTGGACAAGATTTCCGTCGGCCACGTCAGTGCCGTCGTGAGCAAAGATCTTTTCCTTCTACTACCCTGGACAGAAATATCTTCTCCCTGGTTGATATTTTCGAGATCGGCCACGTGTTGATCATCCACGTGGCGATCAACCACGTGTAAAAGATTGCCACGTGGGTGACCTTTTTTAGCTTTGGTTGCTCTTTTGCAGCTGCTGCCTGCTGTTGCCTTTCTCTCTACCTCTCTTCTATCTTTCCCTCACTCTTTCTTCTGGCCATAATAAAATAAAACGACAAAAATCTGGTGAGGTGATGAGAGATTTGTGAATCTGGGGAGGAGACATGGAAGATGAGGAACTCGACCAATCCCCGCCTTTCAAGACAGCTTTCACGGCCGGAGATGGACAGGGGAAGGCCACCACGGTAGCTTGATTTCTTCCCCCATGGGCCCTTTTTGATTCCTTTTACCTGTTGGATTTCTTGGTTTTTTTTTTCCCTTGTGCGGAAAACGAGAGCTAGCAATTTGACTTACATACGTTGGTGTTTGTGCTTCGAATATCTGCTCTCCTTTCTGAAATGATCGTTCTATGTTCTCATAGATTGTGCAAGGGGAGCTTGAATTTAGATAGCCTAGGCTTGGTGGTGGAACTGAGAAATTGTCTCTTTTTGTTGCTGTGAAAGCCCTGAGTTAGGGGTTCTATATTCTTTTTGATTGTGATAAGCTTGTAGCGTAGTCACTCTTGGGTGACTTGCATCATGTGATTGTGGCCTGAGAAGACTTGGTGATATATTTGTAGTTCTTTTATTTGATGTTCGTGCCTTGGTAGCTGATGGGTGCCTAAGAGAAATACTAGTACAGCAGGCAGCAGCTGCAAAATGATAGGGATTGGGGATTTGTCCCCCTTTTTTTTTGTTATTATCCTTGTTTTCCAAGTAAAGAGGGGATTTGCATAATTAGATCTTTATAAAAAGGATATCTTTGGGCACATCATGTAGCCTAGAAATATTGACTAACATAGGCACCCAATCAAAGTTGGTAAAAAAAAAAAAAAATCAAAGTTGGTCTTATATAAGGGGATGTGAGATTCAGAATATATTATAGGAAGATGACAACCTTAAGTACCTGTGAGTAAATCTTGATGTTGGCCTTAAGTATTTGTGGTTAAGTGGATTATTGATTGATTTGTTACCTGTTCATTGTGATAACTTGCAAGCGTTGAATTGCTTTTCTTTTGAAATTCCATGCATATTTACTTTATAAATTTGGTTGCCAATCATTCTAAGCATGTGCATCTCTTGTTTCACATGCTTTTGATTTTTCCACTGGGACACTGATTATTGCTAAGAAAATTCAAAGTTTGGAAGATGTTCTGCCTCTGCTGTGAAACACTCTATTGCCATCCAAACTTTGCAAGATAAAAGATGTCTGCTTCAGTAGAAGAATTACGTTGAAACTTTGCTATCCAAACTTTTTTCTACTGTTTATAAATCTCAAGCATTAATTACTTTTGGATTATATTCAGATATTGGAATCTAGACAAACTGAATGGACAAATGAGAAGCACAACATGTATCTAAATTCAGTAGAAGAATCATTTGTTAACCAGTTGTACAGTAAAGATTACCATCGGAGTGATTCAATTGGTTGGCTTTTGAGAACTCATAAAGATCCAAATTCATCAAGGTCCAATGCAAACAACCTATACTTCAGTCAGGTATGAAGTAAATTCCTTATTCTTTTTCTCTCATTTTCATTGGAGAAGCTTCCCTTTATTTACCGAGAGCATTACTTCAGATTAAACATCACACAAGAGGCTACTGGGAAAATCTTAAATCGGAAACTACTTCCACGAATATAGAATCAAAGGATGAATCTCACATTTTTTCAACGAACTCATGGATCCAACATTTTCCGTCATCTTGCAAAGGTAAAATAACACAATCTAATGAATCCCAAATTCAAGATGTACACTCTGGATGTCAGAGGTATGAGGCAACAGATTGTGATGGAGTGTCTAGTTCAAAGCAGCTGCCTGCTTGCTTCGTGGATGTGTACAATCAAGACTGCACTGCTAGCGCTATAGGTAGTTTTGTGTTAATTACTGTTTGCACTGATCATGTAAATTCTTTTTCCTTCTGTTACCAAAATTTGATCCTTAGTTTCCTTTTTTATTATTTTTAGATTTCAGTTTGCATCTGTTTTTGGAATATTTTATCCATACTTGTAACAATATTACTTTTAGTTTAACAAAGATTTGTTAAAAAATGTTAGTTCCCATTGATATTTCTCTCTTTTCAGGATCCATGCTTGTATGTGTTTTATAGTATACGTAAGTTAGTTTTTTGATGAACAGAATTTAGTTTTCTCTCTTGTTCTAGCAAGGTTACATGTTCAGCTTTTGTTTTAGATGCTCAGTGACTTGATTGATGAATTCACATGAAGGTGTTCACAAGTTGGATAAAATGGCTTCTTCTCCATACAAAATTGATTAGCGTGGGCAATTTTTTTCTACTTAACAGAGAATGGTGCTCACTTCTAGTTAATTGAGACGATCATAAAGGAGAGTGTTTTTAACTTTAGATTGAGGTTAATATTGCTAGTCTATATCAAGTTGCAACCTCATTTTTCAATATTTTTATTCAATTGCTATCAACAAGTAGAAATTTCTATCTTTTATCTATTCATGATATAGATGTCATTAGTTTTCTATTCTTAGGTTTGTGTTTGAAGAATTTCTTGTGGTACAAGTGTTCTACATGTTCTTTTTCTTTTTCCTTTTCCTTCATAGCTTCTAAGTGAGTGGTAATTATACATGACAATTTTTTACATGTTGCAACTAATTAACATTAGAATCATGTTTCAATCATATTATTGTTTTACAAATTTTTGGCATAGTGCTCACATTGATTTTGGATTATGCAGAGGTATCAGACCAAAATTTTGCTGAAAAGGAACAAGATCAAGGAAGATTCAATGTGTACTATAGAAAGAACAAGGGCTGGAAGCATTGATTCACACAAGCATGAGCTCATCATAACATTCACCCAGAATCTTTCGAAATCACATGTTCTATCCTTTTGTTGGAGCATTCGAGTTCTTTAACAATCACACATATTGTTTTAGCCAAGAAACATCTAGCAACGCCAGTTTATAACATGATCTTTCCATGGACTTACACTTGGATGAGATCCACTTTTATTGGGTGCTGCTGTGATCATGCTAGTATTCATGATGATGTCTTCTAACATCAACCATAGCTAGGTGGAAGTCTGCAGCTTTTTGTTGGCTTCACAATCCACAAAACACAATTTGGATGGGTAGTGGAGCTCTTGTAGAAATCGTTTAGTAATTAATTGCTTTTTGCAAACTTGTTTATGCAAGTTGTTTTCTGGAATTCTTTGTTAAACTGAGAGGGTCAGACCCTTACAGGTCCAATGGGAGTCTAGTGATTTATAATGCTTTCCATTCTCTTAAATATAGTTTGCCAACAGTAATGCTGTTATGCTGATAGAAGACCATGTATGTTTCTGACAAACCACTGCATGAATTTGGTCTCGAATGGATAATAAACGCCTAGATGCTGAGGCTTGACTATATATTATTATTTCTATGTATATATATACATTAATGGATGATAGGGTCTTGAATAGAAGAGACTACCATTAACAGTTTACATGGTTCGTGGTGGATGGAGACTACTATCGTCAACCTTGGGTTTACCCTTTGCTATTGCCTAGTTGTCCACCTTGGTGGGGGAGGGATTCTCAATCATCAAAAAAAAAAAAGGAAAAATAAACGTGATAGCGAGTGTTCACTGCAAAAGCACATAATTTCAAAGGAATTCTTTGTTGAAATTATGTCTTAAATATCATTAAGTTGTTTCTCTTTTCGTCAAGTAACGTGCACCTTTGTGTAGTACTATAATTCTTTATTTGATACAAAGGATCCATTTAGAATTACTTCTGGATGGATTTTAGATGGTTAGTTTTTCACAAGCCATAGAAAACTACAGAAGTAGTTTCAAACTGTTTCACTTCTTACAGAAGTCATAACTTCTGGATAAGGAAAATCATATATAAATTTATAGTCTTGTAGAAGTTGGCCTGAGTGAATTTCTGGTAGAAGTTGGAAAAATAGGATGTATAATTACTTTACTATTCTTAACATTTATGATAAATTACTTTTAATTACCGTTAATATTTACATTCATGCCATCAATCGTTATTATCAACAAACAATAGTATCATTTTTACAAATCAACGTGACATCTCCTTCCTTCATCCTTTGTAATCCTAGGCGGCAATGAAATCATCCTTCCCAGACTTCTTCTCTTCCTTGAGTCTTCTTCCCACTTCTTTTTCCTCGACTCCTTTTCTCATATCTCTCTTGTGGCGGCGACAACAACTCGACAACAATAGTGATGGTGGCAGTGAAAGTGACCTAGGAGGCAACAGCAATGACAGCCACATCTCCTGTAGGCGAGGCCAGTAAAGTTCGAGAAAGAGGAAAAAAGGTATTTCTAGTAGTCTATTTAGATGTCTATCCTGTTATTCTGAGTTGTCTCGATTCCATCTTTATTTTGGGTTCTTTACAAGATTTATAACTCAAAAATCCCCAAGCGTGCCTTCTCAAATCCTTGAATGACTATATAGTTTTCTTGTGTTGTAAAAAAGAACGGAACCAACTGATTTGTAAAATGTTATTGTGCTTTCCTTACTTGCTGAGCCACTTGACATGGAAGATTCCATCTAGTTGTCTTCAAGTACAATGGAAAAGGAGAAAAAGAAACAAGTTAAAGACAAGGACCCAAATAGAACACAGAATGCTTCAAGGAATGATTATAGGGTGTCTTGTTTCATTGACATTTGTTTAGAAAAGACGGTTTTATGGAATAAACCAAGCTCGATTTTAAATAAAACAGGATATGAAAATTTGGAGAGGAAGTTTAACAAAAGGACCAATGCATCCTATAAAAAAGTACAATTGAAGAATCATTAGGATTCATTGAAGAAGGATTGGTAGAATTGGAAGTTTTTGGAGAAAAAGATAGGAAAAGGTTGGTCTGAAGATAATAAGACATTTTGTTTCACAGATGATCAATGGATTGATTTTTCTAAAGTGAGTTTTATTTCTTTTGTTACTTGTTTAATTTATTTGGATATAAATATTAACTTAGATAGTGTAACCATGCCGGCGAGGAGATTCCGCAAAAGGATGCGAAATCGGTCGGCAAAAATCAGGTCGAAAAAGCAAAATGCAGGAGTCGCCACCTAGTCTATTATGGAAGACGAGGAAAACCATAAACATGAAAAATCATGCAAAAACAATAAGGACAGGTCTGCGAAAACCAAAAAAGTAGGTAAGGATCCTTGTTACGTACGAGGAAGGTGTTAGGCACCCTCGCACGCCCGATAAAATTGGTCTTCTATGATTTCTCCAATGAAATGTTGGCTTTTCAGCCTCATGTTATACGCCCGAGGGCGATATGCCATGTCATGTTTAGTGCTTTATGCTAATAGGTGCATGATGTGCGGGGTGTGTCCTATGCTCAGAAATATCACTCTTTGATCCCCGGTCAGTCGTATAATGCAAGGATATTGCATAAGTATAATCAAAGTTACATCATTTGGAGTGATTTATCATCATCGCTCTATATGCAAATGCAAGTAAAGCAATAAAACAGTAAAAGATGTGAAGTATGCCTTCCTAGTAAATCCAGGAGAAAACCAGGGAAAATACAGAAGAAAAGCTAAGCGATAAAGCATGACAAGGATGTGTAAAACATGCTGTATGCTAAAACAGAGTAGTGTGCTGGTTTGGTGCGCCAGACTGGTGCGCCAGTCTGGTGCGCCACCTATGTGCGCCTAGGTGGGCCAGAAAGGTTCAGGGTCAAAACAGGGCAAATATGCGATGCCAAAGCTTGAAAAGATGCATTCAGGAAAGCATGAAT
>JAMKQA010003465.1:0-28180 GCA_024699735.1 Posidonia australis
TTTTCGTAGACCTTTCTTTTTATTGTTTGCATGATTTTTCATGTTTATGGTTTTCCTCATCTTCCATAATAGACTAGGTGGCGACTCCTGCATTTGCATTTTATTTTGCTTTTTCGACATGATTTTTGCCGACCGACTTCGCATCTTTTTGCGAAATCTCCTCGCCGACATGGTTACACCATGATTCTGTGTTTTCTTTCCTTTATTTGTATTTGCCATGATTAGGACAGTAGAGACATGTTTGCCTCACTATCTGGTTAAAATAAAACACACAAACTCAGATAAACAAATATTAAGGCATAACTAGAGACAAATGCTCATAATTCCCCATGGTTTAATAAAATGCAAGTAAAAGACAAAAGTATATCGCATGATTGATCATATAGGGCATGCATCTTCTCCTCTGAGTCCACCCACAGTTTGCAGAGGACAATCCTAGCAGCCCATTCTATAGCTTTGATGTAGGGTGTGTTGCTTGTTTTTCCCCCCTTGTCCGGGGTTGCGTCCATGTTAATACAGGGTACAGTTCCATGCTACTGCAGGAGATAAGGCAACCAACGCACCACCCGTTCACTGCCTACGCTCCGGCCAGGATTTAGAACGGGAACCTTACTTTTCTAACCAAAGTCAAAACCCAAACCCATGATTGCGTCCCATATGGTCAACCCCATGTGGGACATGCATGGTGAGAGAGCGTATTTTAGTATCATTCATGTGCATGTGTGCCATTCATGCCACCCTAACAAACGATTGCATAGCTAACTTACTTCTTTTGTTGTTTTGTCATCACTGATACATTAGGTTCTTTTCCTTTGTCAGGTATACAGTTCTATGTGCGAGTTCCTAGGTCTAAACCTGGGAGTTCCTTTCTGTGACCTCAGTCATGAGGCACTGTTCTCGACTGTCTTTTCTCGAGCTATTTGTCACTTCCGACAATAGCTCCTCGTAGGCGTCATCCTCTCGTTTGCAATCGTAGCCCCAGCCTTACCCGTTCGCGGTTCGTTATGGGCCAGCGAGCTTTTGAGACCTTTGCACTGGCTACTTTGGAGGGGATTCTTTTGTCCGCCCCTCCTCTTTCTTTTAGTTTGACATCAGTCATTCCATCTGCACTCGATGATAGCCATTTTTAGGCACCTGGAGTTCCTTGTCTGTGGGTTTTGGGACACTGGTAGACCCTTATTAGTCTGGAACCTGTGGCTGAGGCGGTTACCATGACTACCACCAAGGCATCTGATCTGATGATGTCTTGTCCTTTAGTTGACCTTGTTCCACTTGCTACACAGCTGGTTGTGATTGCTTCTTCAGTAGGAATTCAACCTGTAGCATCCTTGAACTTCCAGCCCCTTATGACGTCCCTGCAACTTGCTCTTCTAGCCATCGGTACTACTACCGATGGTTCTATCACCGTGCAGTCTCAGCAACTTTTGGCCCTTGCACAAAAGCTGTAAAACATGGCCTTCTCTTTGGATCCTACTCTGACTGCGCTTGTTTGTCCCATTCCAGAGGACCCCACTCCGCCTACTCAAGCACTTCACATTGCACCAGTCACACCACCACCACAGCCATTGCCATAGCTTCCCGCTATCCCGACGACGGGCGTTGCTACTTTGCTGATAGTATCACTACCACAGCATGCACAACATATTCCTCCATCAGCTAGTGGTCCACCTTTTGGGCTGACAGGAGTACAATAGCCTGTAAACCCAACCATACCAGTTCAACAGCTGTTACTCCCACACACAACAAGACGCCCAGCACAGCATAACAATTCTATATCCGTGCATCAGATACAACCTTCAGCATGCACACCACCACAAATAGTGCACATGCACGGGTACGCTGGTCATCAAGCCACGACACCAGGTAGCAAGATGATAGATCTGGAGGAGCACATGGGTGCTATAGATACAGCGTACGCGAGACACGCCCCAACTACAAATTCAATGTCAACAACAACCCTGAATGCACTTTTCGCTATGATGAATGACCTGGAGAAAGCACTACAACAAGTGCAAGGTGGAGATTGCCAATCTTATTCCTTCCGGGACCTCTGCTATTTCCTAGAGGCCATACTCCCTCCGAACTTCCATATCCCAGAATTTGAGAAATATAATGGAAAAGGCTGCCCAATTTCACACCTTAGGGCATACTGCGGCGATCTCGATCAGTTACAGGCTGACGAGAGGCTTCTCATTCGCCTCTTTCAGAAAAGCCTCACAGGTCAAGCTCTGAAATGGTTCACATCTCTAGATATAGCCATTATAAAGCCCTGGAATGATTTAAGCCAAGCTTTTCTGGAGTAGTACTCTTTTAACCTCGACATAATCCCAAAGCGCAAGGGCCTAGTCGCCACAAAGCAGAAGCCCCATGAGTCATTCGAGGAGTACGTCGGGCGCTAGCGAGCCCTCGCTTCACAAGTTCGCGATAGTCCTTTTGACGAAGAGTCTATCGAAATAATAATTTGAGGAGTGTAGCCAACCATTGGGGCTCTGCTAAGCATCCAGCCTATTTCCAACTTTGCATCCCTGATCAAAGCTGACACTCGAGTCAAGAGCTCACTGAATAGCGGAATCTTTCCTGTATTACCAGCATTCGCAAAGCAGACCATGGCTTCAGGCAGAATGAGCAATAACAATGGTTGCAATAATGGATCCAACACTAGGTACGCCCATAAAAAGGATTCTGCTAGGAATGCTGTGGCATATGTTGGGGCTCTTGTTATGCCAACTAGTGTGGTGAGTTCGCCAGCTCAGAATCAGGTTGTTTACACTCCGACACCTAGGGTACCACGCACATCACAAATCACAACCATCGTAGAGCCGTCTACCAACCCGTACCTGCATGGCAAGGGCGCTATCCAAGATCAAGACGACCTCCACAACCTGAGAGGGATTTCACTCCTCTAGTTGAGCCGTTGAGTGTTGTGTTTCCTAAGGTAGCGTCGCTCCTGAAGCTTCTAGAAATCCGCCCACCACCAAACCCACTTCCGTAGTTGTTTAAAGCGGATTTATATTGTAGTTACCATAGAACTGCAGGGCACTCTATGGATAATTGTTATACACTCCGGAGAGCAATTCAGAACTTGATTGACCGGAAGGTCATCACCATTAACACACAGGAGGCAGAGTCCATGCCCACTACACAAACACCTCATTCATCAGCATCTACATCTTGTAACATAGTCAACTGGCCTTTGCCTGAGCATGCACCCGGAACCTCAGGAGTTTATTTCCTTTCTTCGGATGAGGTTAAACCTTTTGATCCTTCTCTACTTATTCATGATGTCTCAAATCCATTCTCTTATAAGTTGAGTCAATCCTTCATTGAAGCTTCTAATTCTACAGTCAATATGATCCAACTGACTACTCGACCGAGGCGCACGGTTGCAAAACCTACCATGCAATCCACCCCACCAACAATTAGTCTATTAGCCAAACCAAGGCATGACTTGACCCATCAAGCGCCAATACCTACTCTGCTAGTTTCAGTCCTGGTGGAATTGAGGGCCCATGCTCCTATGGTCATTAACTTGACACAGGATACTCACTGCATGCCTTATAGCTAGACCATAAAAATGTGTGCTGAGGTAACGCAGTCAGGATAGGTATACATGGCCTCGGTTCCGGCAAACAAAACTAGCAAGGCCATGACTTCATCCTCCCAAGCAAAAAACCATATTTCCAATCAAATCCCTGATGAGACAATCCCAAAAGTTCACCACACCATTGCCAAAGCTGACCAACCTATGGCTGACATCACTGCTTAGTTAAAGAAAGTCAAAGCAGACATCTCCATCTAGGACCTAATCCATACTTCGGCTGAACACTGAGAGGCATTTCTTAGAGTTTTCCAGGCTGCTCATGTTTCCCCAACCATACAACCATCAGCCTTGGAAAAGCATGGTAGGGATGATAGCTGCGCCACAGGTCATTTCATTTTCTAGCTTAGAGCTTCCTCTAGTAGGGACTAATCATGGTCAACCCCTATTCATCATGGTGCAATACCAAAATTTCAGCATTCCTCTTACATTGGTAGATAATGGTGCTGGTTTAAATGCCTGCCCCTTGCGAACCGCAAGCCAGGTTGGCTTTAAATCTGAGGACATTACTCCATCCATGAAAGGGATGACGGCGTTTGATAACACACACCATGATGCTCTAGGGATTTTGATCATTCCCTTAATCATTGGTCCTGCTCATTTTGAGGTCAAGTTCTATGTTGTCGACCTTGAGCCGTCTTTCAATCTTCTGCTTGGGCGCCCTTGGCTCCACAAGCATCAAGTTATCCCCTCAACCCTTCACCGAATGATTAAGTTCTGCTGGAACAACGACATTGTCATTGTGATGGTGGAAAAACTTGAAAAGGAGAAGGTTGAAGCAGTCTCTTCATTGTCGCTCCATACTGTCCATTTTGACCTTAAGCCTTCTGATGTGCTCTACCGTGCCGACCATTTTGAACCGGTCAATTTCATTCTAAATCTCGAGCGTGCCAGCCATTTGGTCACTTTTGGCAACCCTTTTTTGATGGTCGAGAATCTGTGTCAAAGGTGGGGGTACGAGAAAGGAGCACCTCTCAGGTAGAATGACCAAGGAATCATCAAACCAATTGCCGTAGAGAGAAGATGAGAGTTTGATGGTCTGGGATACGAGTGGAAACCAGAAGACAGATACGCGAAGCGTCATAAGTTCCGAAAGATCGTTATTCCACGAGATTTAACTAACTTTGTAAGTGCAGGATTGCTAGATCCCAATCCGAGTTTTGTGCTTGCAGAGCCTATGTAGGATAAACTAGTCAATGGGCCAGAATGGATATGTGTGGAAGATTATTACTTAGAGGTGGAAGTTGTGGACTCTAGAGTAGATTCGACAACGTTCATGCCACCAGCGATACCTATGCTGGCATTGCCACCTTCGGAGTCAGCTGAGGGTCATTCTACAAATCCAGCTACAGTCTGGTATTCAGCGGGGGCAAATTCAACAATAGTAGCATCAAAACAGCTGTCAGTTCTGAAGGGTTGCAGCTAGGGCAGCCGGAATCATCACCTAAGGTGTTAGAAACTACCAGTGCCTATTATGTGGATTTCGTTTCCGATGAAGATGAGGGAGATGCTGTGGTAGCATAGGTTGATAGCATGCTCAGCGATTTGGAAGTTCTATTTCAAGAGCAGTTGGCAGTACTAGCTGAGGACGCGCAAAGTGAGCTTAGGCACAGGAAAGGGAAGGCAATAATGACTGAATACACTGTGGAGCAGACAAATGCACAAAGTCACTCTGCTATCATGACCCTGGAGGAGAACAGATCCCTAACACTAGACCATAGGAGTTTATCTCCTATCAGCCGGGAGGTGAGTTTAGGTGGTATTATCAGTCCTGGCCCCACTTGAGTAGTGGGGTCCAAAAGAAAAAGATCCTAAGTTAGGCTCAAGAGAGAATGCAGGCAGCAACACTCACATCAGTCAGATAGAGAACAGCTGCGCACCTGTTGGACATGCTGTACAAGGAAATCATAAAAATAAAAACTTTTGTCTACGTAATAAGGCCATGAAGGAAGTAGAACAGCCTGATACATCTACAAGTTCAGAAATAGTAGAGTCTGAGATCATTAGAGGTGCATAGAAGAAAACCAGGGTTACAATAACCACTCTAAAGCACTGTCAAGGGCAGAATGCTAAGAAAGTGTGCAACTTTGAGGACACAGATCCGTCATTCCAGCAAGAAGTCCTTCTTGAGCTTATTGCATGTGGAGAAGAGGATGATGCGGGAATAGAAGAGGAAAGTCACGATGCACCAGAATTTTAGCCTTATGATGATGATCCAGAAGGCCCAAACCTACATGTAGAAGAAGAAACTATGACTGTAAATATTGGCACTAATGAAGATGTCACGGAAGTGCAGATAAGTGCTAGACTCATAGCGCAGGCGAGAGCAGAACTTGTTGAACTCCTCCGAGAATATGTAGATATCTTCACCTGGAGTTACGATGATATGGTTGGGCTAGACGTCGAGGTAGTGGTACATATATTACTGCTTAAACCTGACGTCAAGCAAATTAAAAAGAAATTACATAGATGGCGACCATAGTGGTTGTTAAAATTGAAAGAGGAGATAATGAAACAGCACAAAGTTAACTTTCTGAAGGTCGTCCTTTACCCAGAATGGTTAGCAAATGTGGTTCCAGTACCTAAGAAAGATGGTCGGGTATGAATGTGTAATGATTACAGAGACCTAAACAAGGCCGGCCCGAAGGATGATTTCCCACTCCCACACATTGATGTGTTGGTAGACAATACTGCAGGACACAAAATGTTGTCATTCATGGATGGATTCTCAAGATACAATCAAATTCGAATGGCAGAAAAGGATATGAAGAAAATGTCCTTTATTACCCCATGGGGAGTGTTCTACTACAGAGTTATGCCATTTGGGCTCAAGAATTCTAGGGCCACATATCAACGGGCAATGACAACCCTATTCCAAGATCTCATGCACCAAGACATCGAGGTTTACGTGGATGATATGATCGCTAAGTCAAAGGAGCCTGAAGAACACATTGCTTGCTTGTTTGAGGAAGCTCTTTAACCGCTTGCAAAAGTATAAGCTGCAGTTAAACCCTAACAAGTGTGTATTTGGTGTGTCATCAGGCAAGCTACTGAGATGCATCATTAGCCAAAGGGGAATTGAGATAGATTCGAGCAAGGCTAAAGCCATCATTGAGAAGCCTCCCCCTACAACAGAGAAAGAAGTCCGAGGGTTGCTGGGGCTTTTGCAATATATCAGGCGATTCATTGCCCAATTGACACCAATTTGTGAGCCGATCTTCAAGCTCCTGTGGAAGAACGCACAGATCCACTAGAGTGAGGAGTGCCAAGAAGAGTTTGAAAAAATCAAGAAACTCTTGGTAAGGCCACCAGTTTTAGTTCCTCCGACACCAGGGCGTCCTCTGTTGCTCTACTTGTTAGTAACACGGCATTCAATGGGTGCAGTCTTGGGTCAGCATGATGAAACAGGTCGCAGGGAGTGTGTCATTTATTATCTGAGTAAAAAGTTTAATGATTGCGAAGTTAAGTACACCACAATCGAGAAAGTTTGCTTGTCCCTTGTTTGGGCCTGTAGACACCCCAATACGCCTGCATAGGCCAAACCCAACAACCCCTCCTCACTCTGACAACCACCAACGCAAAACCTAATTACAAAACCCTAACTGACCTAAATGCAAAACTAAACCCTAATCCAAACCCTAAACCGAAACTAAACCCTAATCCAAACCCTAAACCTAAACTAAACCCTAATCCAAACCCTAAACCTAGGTAAAATACTAAGTCAAGCCCCAAGCCCTAAAGTCAAACCTCATGTAACTAATTCAACAAACTCAACCACTACCTAACCAATCTCCAACAAACTCAACCACTTCCTAACCAATCTCCAACAAACTCAACCACTTCCTAACCAATCTCCAACAAAGTAAACCACTTCCTAACTAATCTCCAAAAAATCTAACCACCTTCCACTCCAACCCTAACAACCAACTAAGTCTATAAATAGCCTCCTTGTACAGGTAGAAGGGGACTTTTAGGCTTTTGTGACTTTTAGCATTTTTGCAAAAATTGAGAGAGGAGAGATCCCCAAGCCTTTCCTTTCCCAACTAGAGCTACTAGAGAGTTCTTGAAAGAGAGAGGAAGCTCGTGGAGGTGAGAAACTAGAGTTTTCAGCCATCTCTGGCGAGCTCCAATCATCCATTTCACTGCCAAGCCAGGTACACCCACTCCTGACTTCAATTCGTGTTAAAAATGCTCCCCTACGACTCCCTATGTCTTCCTTGGTCGATTCCAACAGATCCAAAGGTTTCCTTTGGTCATAATCAGCCCCCAAGCTTTACCGGAGTCATTTTCCAGTGGCCTAGGTGGGGGTGCCAGTCTAGGGCTTGTCCTTGGTCCCAGAACCCTAGATCTTCCTCCCCTGGTATCCCTAAAGCTATTCCTACCCTATGCGCGCCATTTCACTACCTCACGGAGCCTCTATAAGCTTGTCACCAGAGTCGCGACGTTCGCCGTCGTCGGAGAAGAAGGCTGAACATAGCGACTGATCGTGCATCCCTAGCCCCGCCGCGCCACACTGATCATCTAGAAATACACCACGGCAAGCCTCCAATACAACGGAGCCACCAGACGTGACATCCCGCTCTCCCAGTGCCCCCTAGACACCGCCAGAAGTTGTTACCGTCGTCGGAGAAGATGACATGTGGTTGGAGCTCGACCGGGAGTCCCGTGCATCACAAACACCCTCTAGATCTGTGGAAAGTCTTCCTATCCACGCCGTCGACCTTCTAGGAGCCTCGAATTGCCACGCTGTGGTCTCCACAGCTTGCTTGTTCCTCGACACCGTCGCCGGAGCAACCTCGACGGCTAGGGGGACGGGATGAGAGTTCCAGCCGTCGGGGATTAGATCCAGACCTCTAGATCCTTTTCTTCTCCTCCCCTCTTGCTCACTACGTCCTCTAATCTTAGATCAGGCTTTGGGATGCTCTAGTGGAGCATCCCCGGTAGTCGTCGACAGGAGAGTTCTGTCGCCGACGACCGTCGATCCCTTTACGTTTTTTAAAAAAAATAAAAAAATTAGATTTCTTTTAATGAAATTTCTAAAACTTTTATTATCTTTCAGATAGGTCCTTTTTGTCTTACAAATAGGTCCTATTTTATTACAAATAAGTCATTTTTCTTACAAATAGGTCCTTTTTTATTACAAATTTATAAATTGCATATTTTGCTGAATAAATTGCATTAAAACCCCTGTACTTCACAGAAACTCTTCTAAATGCATAAATTCTCTAGGTAAATTGCATTTTAGCCCTGCACTTTACAGATTTCACACTTAATGCATGTTTTCTAGGGTAAATTTACTGAATTGCCCTTGAAACTTTCATGGATCTTTTTCTTGCATATTTTACCCTGAATTTCCATTGAATTGCATTAAATGCAAGTTTTAGTGGCAGGATTGCATTCTAACCCTTAGGAAACATCAATTTGGCCAGAAATGCACAAATTTGCACATTTGACTCTAGATTTCTTCATAATTGCATAGAATGTGTTTTCCTATGTTTTTTTTTGATGATTTGGGCTTCAAAATTTCAGTTTTTATTCAGAATTTGGGTTTTTGCTCAAAGGCCCTTGGAATTATTATTTTTACACTTACACATGTATTTTGCACATTTTGTCGCACTTTTTCATGCAAATTTCTTGCCTTTTCTTCTTTACTTTGCGCATGCTTTTCTAATTCTTTCAAAGCTTGGTTTTCTCATCGTCTCCCGGATTCTTTCCAATTTTTGCATCGTTAGATTTGATTTGGCTTTCCATCGCCCGAGGGCATACATTAAAAGGCTTAACAAAGCCGACATTGTCCCGAAACGAGGATTATTTTCCCCAATTTGATGTTCTCGGATTTATCCCAATTTTCGTTGATTTTCAAGACTTTTTCCGAGAGTTTCTCGATTTCACGTTTTTCCACATTGCCCACGAGTGTACAATAAAGTGGCATTCTCAATGCCTACATTTGACCCTCGGATTAACTTTTTCCCCTTTTTTCATTTCTTTTCTTTGATTTGTTATGTTATCTCCAGTCATCTTTAGCATGAGCATTTAGAATAAGCAAGCACACATTTAATAGACCATTGACAAGTAGGAAACCTAGAAAGACCGTGTTTTCTCAAGCGTATGTGGCTGCCTAACCCCTTCCCCATGTGTAACTAGAATCCTTACCCTTTCTCTGGCCCGCATTCATTTGTCCATTAGCACGGAGCTTACATGTTTTCCACATCTTGTTTGCTTCTTGGTTTTCTTGTGTGTTTGGTTTTCCTTGTCTTTCCATTAAAAGACTAGGTGTTGACTCCTTCCCTTATCCTTTCTCATCTTTCCATGGTGTTTCCGAGTCTTTTCTTCTTCTCTGGATTCACCATTTTCGTCGTGACCATATCGGGTCTCCTCGAGTGCTTCCGTGCACCCGGTAGTGGAGAGCCGTGCAGGGTTCCACCGGCATGGTCGTAGGAACAAGCTGCTCCACTTGTCTTTGGTCTGTATACGTTGTGTTTGCTTGCTTATTCTGTTAGCTTGTAAGTATTTGACTGAACATGCTTTTTTGCCTTCTTTACACTATTGCTATGCCACCGCACATGCACGTGACTTAATTCATGCTTTGTTTGTCGATACTTGCTTTTATACACCTACTTGTGAGCACCACACCTGCACATGCCGTGTTCATGCCGTTTGTCTGACTTGTTTGGATGCCATGATTGTGTGTTTTTTCCCCTTTTATTTGAATTTGCCATGATTAGGAGAGTAGAGACATGTTTGCCTCCCTATCTGGTTAAAATAAAACACACAAACGCAGATGAACAAATAATAAGGCATAACTGGAGACAAATGTTCACAATCCCTATGGTTTAATAAAAAGCAAGTAAAAGACACAAAAGCATATCGCATGATTGATCATATAGGGCATGCATCTTCTCTTCTCGGTCTCCCACAATTTACGAAGGACAATTCTTGTAGCCCGTTCTATAGCTTTGGCGTAGGACGTGTTGCTAGTTTGTCCCCCCTTGTCTAGGGTTGTGTCGGTGCTAGTAGAGGGTACAGCTCCATGCTACTGCAGGAGATGAGGCCACCAACGCACCACCCATTCACTACCTGCTCTTCAGCAAGGATTTAGAACGGCGACCTTACCTTTCTGACCAGAGTCGAAACCAAAGCCCATGAGTGCATCCCACATGGTCAACCTCATGAGGGACATGCATGGTGAGAGCGAGCATGTTAGTAGCATTCATGTGCACGTGTGCCATTCATGCCACCCTAACATACAATTGCATAGCTAACTTACTTCTTTTGTTGTCTTGTCTTCAGTCTTTTCACTAACGCATTAGGTTGTTTTTCTTTGCTAGGTATAGAGTTCTGTGTGTGAATTCCTAGGTCTAAGCCTAGGAGTTTCTGTCTGTAACCTCAATCTTGAGGCATTGTTCGAGAATCTATGTCAGAGACGGGGATATGAGAAAGGAGCACCTCTCGGGCAGAATGGCCAAGGAATCGCCGAACCAATTGCCGTAGAGTGAAGAAGTTAGTTTGAAGGACTGGGATACGAGTAGAAGCCACAAGACAAATACGCGAAGCGTCGTAAGTTCCAAAACCTCGTTATTCCATGAAATTTAAACAACTTTGTTAGTGCGGGATTATGGATCCCCATCAGAGTTTGGTACTTACAGAGCCTGAGCCGGACAAGCCAGTCGATGGGCCATAGTGGGTATGTGTAGAGGATTACTATTCAGAAGAGGAAATTATGGACTTCAGAATGGATTCAACATCGTCCATGCTACCAAGGATAGCTATGCTAGCATCGCCACCTCTGGAGTCAGCGGAGGGTCTGTCTAACAATCCAATTGTAGTTTGGGATGCAGCGAGGGTAGAATTAGTAGTAGCAGATTCAGAGCGACAGTCAGTTTTGAAGTGGTTGCAGCCATGGCAGTCAGAATATGTGCCTGAGCTGTTAAGAACTTCCAGTGCTTATTATGTGGATTTTGCTTCCGATGAAGAGGAAGGAGACGCTATGGTAGCACAGGTGGATAGCATGCTCAGCGATCTAGAAGTTTTATTTCAAGAACAGTTGGCGGTATTGGCCGAAGATGCACAAAGTGAGCTTAAGTGCAAGAAAGTAAAGGCAATATTGGCAGAGTACACTGAGGAGCAAACAATTGCACAAGGTCAGTCTACTATCATGACCCTAGAGGAGAATAAATCTTTAAACGCTAGACTAGAGGAGTTCATCTTCTATCAGCTGGGAGGCGGGTCTAGGTGGTATTATCAGTCCTGGCCCCACTTGAGCAGTGGGGTCCAAAAAAAATAGATCCTGAGATAGGCTAAGGAAGGAACCCAGGCGGTAACACTCACATTAGTTAGATAGAGGACAGCTGCCCACCTGTTGTACATGCTGTAAAGAGACATGATGAAATTGAAAGCTTTTGTCTACCTGAAGTGGAACAGTCAAACACAAGTTCAGAAATAGCAGAGCCAGGAATCATCAAGGGTGCATACAAGAAGACTAGGGTTACAGTGACCATTCTAAAACACCATCAGGGGTTGTTATCCTTGAGGACATGGACTGCATCAAATAGACAGAGCCAGTTAATTCATGCTACCTGAAAAAGTACTATCAGTGATCATAAACAGTGTGTCCTTACTCTGCGACACTAACAATTTCCATCATGCATACATGAGGTCATGATCTTCTTACATCCATGTAGCTCTACATCACAGAACATACTAACCCTCATTCAATATACGAATATATAGGCTGACATTTGTTTTCATCATCACATGCATGGATCTTAGACCAATGATGATAGGCAGAATAAGCTTGCCAATGTGGGGAATGTGTAGCACCTCCTCAGGTAGATACTATTCAGGATCCTAGAGAGTGAGGGAGCCACCTTTCATTGTGAATTGGGTGAAATATCCAAGCTCCTCTGGGACCCTACACCTCCCAGAGGGTGATAAAATGTTAAGGGCGAGAGTGAGAGCGCGAGAAATAAAACAAAAAATATATATTTGAAAAAGGGCATAAAAGAATAAGAAGACAGAAGTCACAAATAGAAGTCGGTCCTAAAGAGAGAGGCATGGCGGGTAGCTCTATCTTTCCAATTTATCTTGGAGAGAAGTTGGAGTGAATACCTGAAAGACATGTTACAAAAAGTCCTAGCCAACCCTTTGAATAGCAGCAACTCCCCACCATAGACTAGGTACCTATTACCTCTAAGCCAGGGATAGGGTGAACCTGCATGCTTATGCGATGAAAAGAATAAAGAATGAATAAAATAAAAAAGCAGGGGTATGGTCCAGTGGGTTTTGGAATGGAGCCCAAGACACAGTCACTTGTTTCCAAAGAGCCACCCAAAAACTAGGGGCTTGAATAGATTCTAGTGAGGTCTGGAGTTGTTGTTCCCTTGTACTTGGCAGTAAGCATCTCAATGCTGAGGGCACCAATGAGACCCCACAAATCATTTAGCATGCATGCAGCTTCTTTTTTCAAATGTCATCCTAAAAACGTCGTAGAGTATCGCTTGGTTCTCTTGGCTAGGATGTGACAACAACTTTCAGTTCAAGAGAATCAAGAGGACATCGCCTAAACCAGGGGCATGTAAGCTGCTCTCGTTGGTTAGGACCATTTATGTCAAACCAGGGGCATATCAGCTGTCCTATGGTTAGACACACTAAGCCAGTACTCGACCAAGGGCATGTAAGCTGCTCTGTTTGGTCAAGTGTCATCCATGTCAGGCTAGGGGCATGTCAGCTGTCCTATGGTTAGACGCTTTGAGCCAACACTCAATCAGGGGCATGTTAGCTGCTCTGTTGGTCGAGGACCCTGGTAATCTGCTGTGGGGCACAATCATGAGATAATCCTAACCTTCCAAGTTTGATGGCCACATCTCATTACTTGGGTACCTAGTCAGAACCAGCTGAAACTATGGTTTTCCCTCAAAGTTGTGCACAAGATTTAGTCTGTCCAACAACTCTCTGTCCGGTCAGCTGTAGTTTTCAGCTTTGGTCAAGTTTCTCTAATTCTTTCAATAACACTTCATCTCTTACCTGTCTGCTTTGATTCTGCTAAGTGCTATTGAACCTAGCAAAATTGAGATCTGTTTCTAAAATGGTGTTTTGAGCATGTCCTGTAGGAGAACGTTTGCCCTTTCTGAGGAGGCCCGAGCCAAGAAAATTGAAGTGCCTTATAGATCATGGGTTTCCCTAGGATGGTGGTGCCCACACACTACTCAGAAGTACTCCGAGCATGGATCAAGCTGTTGACTGAAAGTGATCATGACAAGCTACGGATTTGGAGAATCTCTTCAAAGCTTCTAGATATCGCGAAGGTGGAGGTTTCCTGATACTTTCTGTGTGCAGTAGCCCGATTCTGGAAAACGGCTCATCATGTTTTCCGCTTTGGGGGAATCGAACTGACTCCAACCTTAGAAGAGGTCCACAAAATATGTTGTCTACAGAAGTTCCTAGGATGCACCGTCTTTATGCCACATGATGGGTATTCTTCAGTCTTGAGTGAGCTAACTGGCCTATCAACCAGTGATTGTGGTCGTCAGCTCATTTATTCAGACGAACATTATCCTATGCTGTAGTTAGCCTACTTTGACAAAGTAATCGGAATGCACACCTTCCTAGGTGACGAGCTTTGGTTGAAAGGCTTTGTTGTCCACTTCCTGGGAGAATTGGTTTTCTGCCATGGCTGGATGGTTGTAAACATTGAAGTCACTGAGATCGCTTTGGTAGTTGTTACCCAACAAATAGATCTAGCCCCAGTCATCTTGGCAGAAACATATTGGGCTCTAGACCGATCACTGCGGCGCTGTTGGCACTTTTATGGTTGTGGAGCTTTTGTACAGGTATGGTTGGCTGCACATCTGGGTGTAGAAGTCTTGCGCCTGCAATGACCAGCCTTCGAATCCTACTGTCAAAGTGGCCATACGTGCACGCTCACCTTAGTTCAGAAGGAGTACGAGCGTTTAGAAAGCTTGACAGAACAGAAAATCATCTGGCGCATTATTCCTTCCGCTTCTCATAACTTTGAGGCTTTTTTCAACACAGTCAACATGCGGCTTATCATCCTGCCAGGGTTGATTGGTGGAGTGGAATATCACTCAGTCCGTGTGATGTGGCAGTTCGGTTACCAGCAAGATGCCATTGTTCAGGGGCAAATGCCAGCACAGTTCCAAGAATACTCCCCGAGCTCTTATGCAATGACTAAGGAGCTCTCTCGCCTGCTCAATGGCTCCATAAGATCGAAGTATCTTGCAGTCGAAGAGGGGAAGAGTTGCACAGCAGATTATGAAGCCAATGTTGAAGAGACTTAACCATCTGTAGCACCTCCTTGAGTTGTACGATTTTTGCCAAAGCCTTAGGCTCCAAAAGATCCAGAGATGACGCAGATTCTTAACATTCATGTCATGTTACTGATTCTTTGCAAATTGAAATACATGTAATCACTTCACTAACTCGGGTAATAAAATTCTTCAGATTGTTTCTGGCCAGCTTATTTGGTTGCTTATGGTTGATGTGGAACAGAAATCGCCATCGCGACAACACGCGCATGACTGGTGCAGAATTCTACTTTCTTTGGCCTGTCGGCTTGGTGCTGGGGACCACCCAGATAATAGTCGAGAATCCTGTGTTGTTGCCCTGACCTGGACAAATGAAGTCTTCACAACTTCTGTACCAGGTAGGGCGGAATTCCCTTTTCGCCTATGAATCCCGATCCTAACGGACGGATTCGAGGCCTTTGATTTTCCCATCCAAGGTTCGCTCCATTGGAACGAATCCTAGTGCCTTTTTCTCCCATCGAAGGTTCGCTCAATTGGAACGAATCCTGGTGCCTTTTTCCCCATCCAAGGTTCGCTCCAATGGAACTAATCCTAGTGCCTTTTTTTTTCACATCCAAGGTTCGCTCTATTGGAACAAATCCTAGTGCCTTTTTTTTCCCATCCAAGGTTCGCTCCATTGGAATGATTCCTGGTGCCTTTCTTCCCATCCAAGGTTCGCTCTATTGGAACGAATCCTGGTGCCTATTTTCCCATCCAAGGTTCGCTTCATTGGAACGAATCCTGGTGCCTTTTTCCCATCCAAGGTTCGCTCTATTTAGAACGAATCCTGGTGCCCTTTTCGCATCCAAGGTTCACTCCATTGGAACGAATCCTGGTGCCTTTTTCCCATCAAAGGTTTGCTCTAGTGGAATGAATCCTAATGCCTGTCTTTTTTTCCCATCCAAGGTTTGCTTTATTGGAACGAATCTTGGTGCCTTTTTTCCCATCCAAGGTTCGCTCCATTGGAATGAATCCTGGTGCCTTTTTTCCCATCCAAGGTTTGCTCAATTGGGACGAATCCTGGTGCCTTTTTCCCATCCAAGGTTCACTCCATTGGATCGAATCCTGGTGCCTTTTTTCCCATCCAAGGTTCACTCCATTGGAACAAATCCTGGCGCCTTTTTTCCCATCCAAGGTTCGCTCCATTAGAACGAATCCTGGTGCTTTCCTTTCCCATCCAAGGTTTGCTTTATTGGAATGAATCCTGGTGCCTTTTCTCCCATCCAAGGTTCGCTCCATTGGAATGAATCCTGGTGCCTTTTATTCCTTCCAAGGATCGTTTTATTTAGGCGAATCCTAGTGCCACCCCTTTTGCCTTTGAATTTTCCCATCCATGGTTCGCTCTATTGGAAAGAATCTTGGTGCCCCTTTTCGCATTTGAGTTTTCCCATCCAAGCTTCGTTCTATTGGGACGGATCTTGGTGCCCCTTTTTCACATTTGAATTTTCCCATCCAAGGTTTGCTGTAATGGAACGAATCCTGGTGCCCCTTTTTCACATTTAAATTTTCCCATCCAAGGTTCGCTCTATTGGAACGAATCCTAGTGCCCCTTTTCGCATTTGAGTTTTCCCATCCAAGGTTCGTTCTATTGGGACGGATCCTAGTGCTCCCTTTTCACATTTGAATTTTCCCATCCACGGTTCATTCTATTTGGACAAATCCTAGTGCCCCTTTTTCACATTTGAATTTTCCCATCGAAGGTTCATTCTATTTGGACGAATCATGGTGCCCCCTTTTCACATTTGAATTTTGCCATCCAAGGTTCGTTCTATTGGGATGGATCATGGTGCCCCTTTTCATTTGAATTTTCTCATCCATGGTTCATTCTATTGGGACGGACCCTGGTGCCCCTTTTCATTTGAATTTTCCCTTCCAAGGTTCGGTCCATTCGAATGAATCCTAGTGCCACTCCTTTCGCCTTTGATTTTCCCATCCAAGATTCGGTCCATTCGGACGAATCCTGGTGCCACCCCTTTCGCATTTGATTTTTCCCATCCAAGGTTCGCTACATTTGGACGAATCCTAGTGCCCCCTTTTCACATTTAAATTTTCCCATCCAAGGTTTGTTCTATTTGGACGAATCCTGGTGCCCCCTTTTCACATTTGAATTTTCCCATCCACGGTTCGGTCTATTTGGACAAATCCTGGTGCCCCCTTTTCACATTTGAGTTTTCCCATCCACCGTTCATTCTATTAGGATGAATCCTGGTGCCCTCCTTTTCACTTTTGATTTCTTTTTCCTTCCATTGGGTTGGGAGCCCGAACTACCCGGATGACTTCTTTGACCAGTCACTTCTCGGTCGGCAAGCATCGTGAGTCTTTTCTGGCGCTTCTCTTGACAAGTGTGATAACCAGTCATGTCTTTTAGGAGCTGATTGGTCGTCAACTTGTCAATATTTGGTCATCTATATTAACTTCTCTGGTGGTTGGCTTCGGCTGTGGCGACGGGACCTCTGGTGCATTCACTAGCTGGTAGCTGACTACCATTAACTGCTTTTTCCTTGCAGCTTCGGATAGGGCATTTTCGTCAACTCCGAGCGATGATCCTCCTTCTCCTGATCCCTATTCCTTGCAAAAAGGGGTGGGGTGTCTCTTTCAACCCTAAGCATCGGTCTCTGTTCCATTCGTCCTCCGACCTCGCTCAGGGAGGGGCATCTGTAGACACCCCAATATGCTTGATAGGCCAAACCCAACAACCACTCCTCACTCTGACAACCACCAACGCAAAACCTAACTACAAAACCCTAACTGACCTAAATACAAAACTAAACCCTAATCAAAACCCTAAACCTAAACTACACCCTAATCCAAACCCTAAACCTAGGTCAAATCCAAAGTCAAGCCCCAAGCCCTAAAGTCAAACCTCATGTAACTAATTCAATAAACTCAACCACTTCCTAACCAATCACCAACAAACTAAACCACTTCCTAACCAATCTCCAACAAACTAAACCACTTCCTAACTAACCTCCAACAAGCTAAACCGCTTCCTAACTAATCTCCAACAAATCTAACCACCTTCCACTCCAGCCCTAAAAACCAACTAAGCCTATAAATAGCCTCCTTGTGCAAGTAGAAGGGGACTTTTAGACTTTTAGCATTTTTGCAAAAATTGAGAGAGGAGAGCTCCCTAAGCCTTTCCTTTCCCAACAAGAGCTACCAGAGAGTTCCTGGAAGAGAGAGGAAGCTCATGGAGGTGAGAAACAAAAGTTCTCAGCCATCTCCGACGAGCGCTAACGGTCTCCGGCGAGCTCCGATCATCCATTTCACTGCCAGACCAGGTACACGCTCTCCTGACTTCAATTCATGTTAAAAATGCTCCCTAGGACTCCCTGTGTCTTCCTTGGTCGATTCCAACAGATCCAAAGGTTTCCTTTGGTCGGAATCAGCCCTCTGGCCTTGCTGGAGTCATTTTCCGGTGGCCTAGGTGGGGGTGCCAGTCAAGGGCTTGCCTTGGTCCTAGAACCCTAGATCTTCCTCCCCTGGTCTCCCTCAAGCTATTCCGACCCTATGTGCGCCATTTCACTACCTTGCGGAGCCTCTAGAAGCTTTCCGCCAAAGTCACGACGTTCGCCATCGCCGGAGAAGAAGGCTGAACACATCGATTGATCGAGTGTCCCCAGCCCCGACGCGCCACACCGATATTCCAGAAATACTCCACGACAATCCTCCAATACACCGGAGCCATCAGGTGTGACATCCCACTCTCCCAGTGCCCCCCAGACGCCACTAGAAGTTGTTACTGTCGTCGGAGAACATGACATGTGGTTGGAGCTCGACCAGGAATCCCGTGCATCGCAACACCCTCTGGATCAATGGAAAGTCTTCCTTTCTGCGCCGTCGACCTTCTAGGAGCCTCGAATTGCCACACTGTGTTCTCCAGAGCTCTCTTTTTCATCGACACCATCGCCAGAGCAACTTCGACAGCGAGGGGGACGGGATGAGAGTTCTAACCGTCAGGGATTAGATCCAGACTTCCAAATCTTTTTCTTCTCCTCCCCTCTTGGTCACTGTGTCCTCTGATCTTAGATCAGTCTTTGGGATGCTCCACCAGAGCATCCCCGACGGTCGTCGATAGCGGAGTTCCGTCACCGGTGGTCGTCGATCCCTTCACTTTTTTTAAAAAATAAAAAAAAAATAGATTTGTTTTAATGAAATTTCTAAAACTTTTATTATCTTTCAGATAAGTCCTTTTTGTCTTACAAATAGGTCCTTTTTTATTACAAATAGGTCCTTTTCTTACACTTAGGTCCTTGCTCATTTTTCTTAATTCGTTTGAATAAAGTTTTAATTGAAAATTTTGCATTGTGCCCCTTGAGTATTCAAAATAGTGTTTTCCAGGTTTAAAAGTTAAATAAAAACCCCCAAGGTTTCTTTTCATTATAATCCAATATTTTTGCATAAAAAGCCCTAAACTTCTCTGAAACCTTCTGAATACATATTTTGCTGGTTAAATTGCATTTAAACCTTAGAACATCATTAAAATAACACAGAATGCATATTTTCTTTGGTTAATTTGCATTCTAGCCCCTGAACTTCTCTGAAATCATTTGGAATGCATATTTTGCTGAATAAATTGCATTAAAACCCATGAACTTCACAAAAACTCTTCCAAATGCATTAATTCTCTGGTTAAATTGCATTTTAGCCCTGCACTTTATAGATTTCACACTTAATGCATGTTTTCTAGGGTAAATTTACTGAATTGCCCTTGAAACTTTCATGGATCTTTTTCTTGCATATTTTACCCTGAATTTACACTGAATTGCATTAAATGCTGGTTTTAGTGGCAGAATTGCATTCTAACCCTTAGGAAACATCAATTTGGCCAAAAATGCACATATTTTCACATTTGACACTAGATTTCTTCATAATTGCGTAGAATGTGTTTTCCTATGTTTTTTTTAATGATTTGGGCTTCAGAATTTTAGTTTTTATTTAGAATTTGGGTTTTTGTGCAAAGGCCCTTGGATTTCTTATTTTTACACTCATACATGCATTTTGCACATTTTGTCGCACTTTTTCATGCAATTTTCTTGCCTTTTCTTCTTTACTTTGTGCACGCTTTTCCAACTCTTTTCGAGCTTGGTTTTCTCTCCGTCTCCCGGATTCTTTTCGATTTTCGCATCTTTAGATTTGATTTGGCTTTCCATCGCCCGAGGGCGTACATTAAAAGGCATAACAAAGCCGACATTGTCCCAAAACGAGGATTATATTCCCAAATCAGATTTATCCCAATTTCCACTGATTTCGAGACGCTTTTTGAGGGTTTCTCAATTTTCATGATTTTTCTCATCGCCCATGGGTGTACAGTAAAGCGGCATTCTCAATGCCTACATTTGACTCTCGGATTAACTTTTTCCCCTTTTTTCATTTCTTTTCTTTGATTGGGCATGTTATCTGTAGTCATCTTTAGCATGAGCATTTAGAATAAGGTAGCACACATTTAATAGACCATTGACAAGTAGGAAACCTAGAAAGACCGTGTTTTCTCTAGCGCATGGGGGTGCCTAACCCCTTCCGCATGCGTAACCAGAATCCTTACCCTTTCTCTGGTCCGCATTCATTTGTCCATTAGGCACGGAGCATGCATGTTTTCCGCATCTTGTTTGTTTCTTGGTTTTCTTGTGTTTTTGGCTTTCCTTGTCCTTCCATTAAAAGACTAGGTGGCAACTCCTTTCCTTATCCTTTCTCATCTTTCCATGGTGTTTTCGAGTCTTGTCTTCTTCCTCGGATTCACCATCTTCGTCGTGACCATATCAGGTGTCCTCGAGTGCTTCCACGCACCCGGTAGAGGAGAGCCGAACTGGGTTCCACCAGCATGGTCACAGGGCCACATAGCACTTAAGGCACTATATGATGGCATATCCAGTTCTGTTACTGTGCCGACATGATCCCATGAAATACCTGTTTCAGAAGCCAGCTTTGATGGATAGATGTGTCAAGTGGCAAGTGCTCTTATCTCAGTTTAGTATCACTTTTGTCACTCAAAAGTCAATGATGGGACAGGCCGTGGCAAATCATTTAGCAGACTTACCCTTGCCAGAGTATCAATCCCTGCAGACTCAGTTCCCCGATGAAGATATATTGTTCGCCATGGAAGAAGAAGAGTCAATAGTCCCTCGAGATAAAGATTAGTGGCAGCTCTACTTTGATGGCGCAGTTAACAGGAGAGGCATGGGTATCGGTGTGGTGCTGGAAACTTCGTAGGCCAGATGATCCCGCTTGCTAGAAAGTTAACCCTTGTGTGCACCAATAATGTGGTGGAGTACGAGGCATGTATTCTTGGCTTGCAAGCAGTATTAGAACATGATGCATGGAAACTACATGTGCATGGTGATGCCATGTTAGTTATCTCTCAAGTTAATGGAAATTGGAGAACCAAAGACCTGAAATTGGTTCCATACCACAACCATCTCTTAAAGCTGATGGCCGAGTTTGAGAAGATACGATTTTCCTTTATGAATAGGGCCAAAAATGCTTACGTAGACGCACTGGCCACTCTCGCATCCTAGTTGTCCATACCAGAGGATGACACAGTGAAAGTGTTGGTGACCTACACAGACCTGGAATAAGTAGATTCCACGACAGAGCTCCCATGGTATCATGACATCAGAGCCTACCTGGAAACCGAGAGTCACCATCCAAATGCATCAGCGGTAAAAAGAAAAATCATGGTCCGACTGGCCTCAAAATATGTTCTTGGAGCGGGTCACTTGTACAGGAGGTCTTACAATCAGATGCTTCTACGCTGTCTTGGTAAAAAGGAGACTGATACGGTAATGGTGCAAGTCCATGTAGGGACATGTGGGCCTCACATGAATGGGGTATTATTGGCCAAGAAAATAATGTTACAAGGTTATTTCTGGTCAACCATCGAGACTGATTGTTGTCAGTATGTGCGAAGATGTCATAACTGTCACGTCCATGGCAACTTCATTCATGCACCACCACAGTAGCTCCACAGCTTGTTGTCACCCTGGCCTTTCTCAACATGGGGAATAGATGTCATCAGAGCTATCCACCCAATAGCTTCCAATGGACATCAGTACGTCTTAGTACCATTGATTAATTTAAAAAATGGGTGGAGGAAGCTTTGTACAAGATAGTAACCGCCTCCGTGACTAAAAATTTCATTAGGAACAATATCGTTACCCGGTACGGGGTCCTGCATTCAATCATTTCTAATAATAGGACAAATTTCACAGCCAAAAAGGTTGAGGATTTCCTACAAGAGTTCCATATCAGGCATCACAGGTCCTCCCCGTACCGTCCTCAAATGAACGGTGCAGTGGAATCCACCAATAAGAATCTAACCAAGATTCTTAAAAAGATGGCGAAAACACATAAGGACTGGCATGACAAGCTCCCATACGCTCTATGGGCTTATAGAACATTAGTCCGGACTTCAACAGGAGTGACTCCATATTCTCTGGTATATGGCATGGAGGCAGTCCTACCAGAAGAGGTGGACATACCGTCGCTTAGAGTTCTGAAAGAAGTAGAGTTGGAAGAGGCGGAGTTTATTGAGGACCGCCTTGTTCAACTGAACCTGATAGATGAGCATTGATTGCAAGCTCTGCATCATGCACAATGCTATCAGAAACGCATGGCCAAAGCTTATCAGAAAAAGGTCCAACCAAGAAGCTTTTTGCCAAGGGACCTGTTCTTGCGAGTAATACATCTCCCTAATAGTCGTGGCAAGTTCAGGCTTAACTGGCATGGACCATTCGTGGTCAAGCAAGTCTACTCTGGTGGAGCTGTCATCCTTGAGGACATGGACTACATCGAACAGTCAGAGCTAGTTATTTCATGCTACCTGAAAAAGTACTATCTATAGAAACCCCAATTTTGCAGGTCTACAGGATGGAATTGTGGTAGCTGAGCTTTTAATCACAAATGAACTCTAACCCTGGTTTAGTCCCAAAGTCAAAGAATGCCAAACCCAACAGCAAATGGTCTGAGCCGTGACCTGGGGACATACAAGCCACCTATCAGGAGCTCCAGATAGGCACACCTCTTAGGCGCACCATGCAGCCCAACTGGACATGCGCAAAGTCCATTAAAATCCACCAAAGCCCACTAAAGCCCATTTAAATCCACCAAAGCCCATGAAGCCCACCAAAGCCCATTAAAATCCACCAAAGCTCAAGCAAGCCCATTTAGACCAATGAAGGCCCACAACACCTCAGCCCATTTCTCCTTCTTCTTCCAACCCAACAGCCATAACCAGCCACTCCTCCACATCAATTCATAAACCATCAACTTCCTCCATTTCCACATATGTACATGAAGGATCGTTTCTTCACCCCACAGCCTCATCAACACATGTAGTCTACGTAATGTGTGGAAGACTAGAGAAAGGTGAAGCCACGATCCAGCTGCAACCCATCATTTCCATCCATTCTCATCTCGTCCAGCCTATCTCACCACATTGCCCAGTAGCAGCCAAGCTCGAGCCCTCCACGAACCGGGGTCGTCGGATGCATCTTCGTAAGCTCGGACGGTCGTCGATCATTGTCGGCGTGCGGGCAGGCAGAATGGAGGGTGCGTGGGGAACAGAAGGGCGGTTACGGGCGTTAGCTTGTTAAGAGGATCTCTAGTTTGTTACGGGTTAGGCTAGTTGTTAGGATCCTGTCATGGTTTGTTTGTTGGGTGGTTATAGTATGTCGCCAGAGCTTCACCCATAAAAGGAGCACTAGTGTGAATTGTGAAAAAAAAGAGAGAAAAAAGAGCGAGAGAGAGGGGGAGGAAGAGATAGAGAGAGAGTTCCAGGAAGAGAGAGGAGGTTCGCGGAGGTGAGGAACCAGAGTCTTCAGCCACTTCCGGCGAGCTACGAAGGCAAAGCACATTGCCAAACCAAGTACGCCCTCCACCAGCCTCATTTAATTTCAATTTTAGCTTCTTAGGTGTCCCTTTGTCTTCCTTGATCGATTCCAACAAGGCCAGAGGCCTCCTCTAGTCGGAATCAGCCCCTAGGCCTCGTCGGAGTCGTTTTCTAGTGGCCTAGGTAAGGGTGCTAGTCCAGGGCTTGTCCCTGGTCCTAGAAGATTAGGTCCTCCTCTCCCGGCCTCTCTCCTGCTTATCAACCTCTTTGCGCACTGCTTCGCTGCCTCCCGAGGCATCCACCAAAAGATCGCTGGAGTCACGCCAAGTCGCCGTCGCCGGGGAAGAAGACTGAAGCCAGAGAAGAGACGCGAGCATCTAGCCTTGCAACACTGCTCCTACCCCCAAGGAACGATCTCCGACATTCCACCAGCACTCTTGAGCCTCCAGGATCGCGATTCAGGCCTTGGATCACTCCCGCAACCTCGCTCACCGGAGGAGACGACAACGACGACGAGTGGAATCCTCATTGCGTGATCTTCCTCCATTCTGGCCTCCTGATGGAAAGGGAATGTTCCTCTCGACGTCCAGCAACCTCCAGAAGCTTAGAGACTCGCGCCACAGCCCTCTAGTAGCCCCTTCTTCTCTGACGCCACATCTAGCTGTTGAATCCCTGATCCAAACAGTTGGATCCCTTCCCCTCCTTCTCTTCTTGCTTCCCGTGGGGTCTAATCCTAGATCAGGCCATGGGATAGCCTCTAAGTGTCTCTCTGGTAGTGGTCGACGACGGGGCTCCGTTGCCGGCAGTCGCCGTTTCTTTTTCTTTTTTAAAGAATTAGAATAAGTTTTCTTTGAATTAATCTCTGAAACTTTTGTTTTGTTGCATTTAGATCCTTCTATTCTTACAATTAGGTCCATTCTCTTACAGTTAGGTCCCCGCACATTTTTCTTTAAATTGTTTGAATAAAGTTTTAACTGAAAATATTGCAATGTGCCCCCTGAGTTTTCCTAATAACATTCTAGGTTTAAAAATTTGATAAAAGCCCCTAGAGTTTCTTTTCATGCATTTTAATTCAACTTTTTTTGCATAAGGAACCCTAAACTTTTCTGAAACTCTCCGAAATGCATGTTTCTCTGGTTAAATTGCATTTTAACCCCTGAGCTCTACTGATTTTCACACTGAATGCATGTTTTCTAGAGCAAACTTACTGAATTACCCCTGAAACTTTCTGTTTTCAAACATGGACTTTTTTCCTTGCATATTTTACCCTGAATTTCTACATAATTACATTAAATGCATGTTTTGATGGCAAAATTGCATTTTGACCCCTAGGAACCTTCAATTTGACTAGAAATGCACATATTTGCACATTTGATCCCAGATTTCTTCAAATTACATGAAATGTGTTTTTCTATGTATTTTTGATGATTTAGCTTTAGAATTTCAGTTTTCATTTAGGATTTGGGTTTTTTACACAAAGGCCCCTGGGATTTGCATTTTTACACTCACACATGCATTTTGCATATTTTGTTGTACTTTTTCATGCAAATTTTCCTACATTTTATTCCTTACATTGTGCACATATTTCTAGCTCATTTCAAGCTTAGTTTTCTCATCATTTCCCGGATTTCTCCAGATTGTCGTGTTTTTTGACTTGATTTGGCTTTCCATCGCCCGAGGGCGTACATTAAAAGGCTTAACAAAGCCGGCATTGTCCCGAAAGAGAATTATTTTCCCTAATTTGATTTTCTTTGATTTCTTTGAATTTTTGCTGATTTACGTGACGCTTTCCGAGAGTTTTCTTGATTTTCACGATTTTCATCATCACCCACGGGCGTATAGTAAAGCGGCATTCTCAATGCCTACATTTGTCCCTCGAATTAACTTTTTCCGTTTATTTCATTTCTTCTCTTTGATTTGGCATGTTTTCAAGTCATCTTTAGCATGAGCATTTAGAATAGGCAAGCACATATCCATTAGACCATTTGGCAAGTAGGAAACCTAGAAAGACCAAGTTCCTCGGGTGCATGGGGGTGCCTAACCCCTTCCCCATGTGTAACCAGAATCCTTACCCTTTCTCTGGCCTTGCATTGATTTGTGCATTTCATCCATTAGGCACGGAGCATACATGTTTTCATCGTCGTGTTAGCTTCTTGGTTTTCTTGTGTGTTTGGTTTTCCTTGTCTTTCCATTAAAAGACTTGGTGGCAACTCCTTTCCTTATCCTTTCCCATCTTTCCTTGGTGTTTCTGAGTTTAGTGTTCTTCTCTGGATTCACCATCTTCGTCGTGACCATATCGGGACTCATCGAGTGCTTCCACGCACTTGGTAAAGGAGAGTCGTGCAGGGTTCCATCGGCATGGTCGCAGGAACTGGCGACTCCACTGGGGATAACCAGATTCTAGCTTTCATTCTGGTTTCCTTACTTGTCTTTGGCCTATATACCTTATGTTTGCTTGCTTGTTCTATTTGATTGTACATATTTGACTAAACATGCCTTTTTGTGCCTTTATTACACTATGCTATGCCACCGCACATGCACATGATTTAATTCTTGCTTTTTTGTTGATACTTGCTTTTATTCACATACTTGTGAGCACTACACCAGCACATGCCATGTTCAAGCCTTTTGCTTGCTGTTTGAGTTTTTGGATGCCATGATTGTGTGTTTTTCCTTTTATTTGAATTTGCCATGATTAGGAGAGTAGAGACATGTTTGCCTCCCTATCTGGTTAAAATAAAACACGCAAATTCAGATGAACAGCTAATAAGGCATAACTAGAGATAAATGCTCACAAATCCCTATGGTTTAATAAAACGCAAGTAAAAGACAAAAGCTTATCGCATGATTGATCATATAGGGCATGCATCTTCTCCTTTGAGTCCACCCCCAGTTCGCGAAGGACAATTCTAGTAGCCCGTTCAATAGCTTTGGTGTAGGGCGTGTTACTAGTTTGTCCCCCCTTGTCTGGGGTCGTGTTGGTGCTAGCAGAGGGTACAGCTCCATGCTACTGCAGGGGACGAGGCCACCAACGCACCACCCGTTCACTACCTGCACTCCGGCTAGGATTTAGAATGGGAACCTTACTTTTTTAATTAGAGTCAAAACCCAAACCCATGAGTGTGTCCCACATGGAGGACTTGCATGGTGAGAGAGAGCATGTTAGCAGCATTCATTTGCATGTATGCCATTCATGCCACCCTAACAAACGATTGCATAGCTAACTTACTTCTTTTGTTGTCTTGTCTTCACTTCCTCAATGACACATTAGGTTCTTTTCCTTTGCTAGGTATAGAGTTCAGTGTGCGAGTTCCTAGGTCTATGCCTGGGAGTTCCTTTCTGTGACCTCAGTCTTGAGGCACTCTTCTCGACTGTCTTCTCTCGAGCTATTCGTCACTTCCGATGATAGCTCCTCGTAGGCATCATCCTCTTGCTTGCAATCGCAGCCCCATCCTTACCCGTTCGCGGTCTATTATGGCCCAGTGTGCTTCTGAGACCCTTGCACTGGCTACTCTTGAGGGGTTTCATATTTCCACCCCTCCTTCTTCCTTACTTTGACATCAGTCATTCCATCCTCAATCCATGGTAGCCATTTTCAGGCACCGGGAATTCCTTGTCTGCCGGTTTCGGGACAACCTCTAGGGCATTTGATCTGATGATACCCTGTCCTCAGTTGAGCCTCTTCCACTTGACACACAGTTGGCTACGATTGTCTCATCAGTAGGAATTCAACCCGCAGCATCCTTGAACTTCCATCCCCCTATGACATCCCTGCCGCTTGCTCTTCCAGCCCTCGGTACTGCTACCGATGGTTCTATCACTGTGCAATCTCAGCAACTTTTGACCCTTGCGCAGAAATTGAAAAACATGGCCTTCTCTTTGGATCCCACTCTAACTGCGCCTGTTTGTCCCATTCCTGAGGATCCTGCTCCGCCTGATCAGGCACTTCACGTTGCACCAATCACACCACCACTACAGCTTCCCGCTGTCCCGACGATGGGCGTTGCTACTCTGCCAATAGCATCACTACCATAGCATGCACAGCATGTTCCACCCTCTACTGGTGGTCCGCCTTTTGGGCTGACCAGAGTACACCGACCTATTAACCCGACCATACCAGTTTAGCAATTGCTGCTCCCATACACAACAACATGCCCCACGTAGCATAATATTTCTATACCCTTGCATCAGGTACAAGCTTCAGCATGCACATCACCATAAATAGCACACATGCACGGGTATGCTAGTCATCACGCCATGGCACCAGGTGGCAAGATGATAGATCTGGAGGAGCACACGGGTGCTATAGACACAGTGTAAGCGAGATCTGCCCTAGTTGCACACTCAATGTCAGCAACAACTCCCAATGCACTTTTCGCGAGGATGAATGACTTGGAGAAAGCTCTACGACAAGTGCAGGGTGGGAACTGCCAGTCTTTCTCCTTCCAGGAC
>JAMKQA010003466.1:0-33572 GCA_024699735.1 Posidonia australis
CATATATGCAATATGGTGCAGATTTTATGCTAGAAGAAAAGTAAGCATGCTTGCAAACGAGAGTATAGATTTGCATGGAGATCATCTTACAAGAAGGATAAGCAAAATCATCATTGAAATTTCCTAAAAACATAAAGGAAATCAGACCATTGGTGAAGTCTCTAGCATACTTTATTCCAATGTAAAAGAACAAGAATTAAAGGAAAAGTGAGAAGGCCTACCTTGTCCTAGATGTTCCTTCAAAGAAGACCCGAGATAATAACCTCCTTGATGCTCTAGAAGGGCTGAAAATATCTCTAGATGCAAGAAGAAAGCTAAGAGCTCAAAGGGATGGCTGCAGAATTCTAGTTGCAATTGTGTGTCTTCAACTTTTCTGATCTCTTCAAATGGCTACCTATAGGTGTCTATTTATAGGAAACTCTCAAGGGTAACACATGGAGAATGTAAAGGGCCTCGTAGACGAAAAGCTTGGAAGATTCCATGACATATTCGTTGGTGGAGGTAACAGCCATAGGAGGTGGAAAGCCAGCAGCCAGAAAAGTGTCTGTGCGCCAGGTTGGTGCGCCGACTTGGTGCTCTAGCTATGTGCGCCACCTATGTGTGCCAGGTAGGTGTGCTAGCTAGGTGTGCCAGGTAGGTATGCTAGCTAAGTGTGCTAGCTAAGTATGCTAGCTAAGTGCTTTCCCCTACTTGTCTGGATTTCTAATTAGGCTGCGGGCCTATTGCAAGCTTAGGGTTGGTCTGGCTAATGGGATTCAAGGGTCAACCACATCCAAAGCATCATCTGGAAAATTATCAATGAGTCACCTCAAAATCGGGGTGTCTACAACATCCAAATCTAAGCATCCCAAGTCTACTTTCATTTGAGACAAGTTTCATCAAAACCATTAAGTATAGCTTGAGATCTTAAAATCACAAGTCAAAAAACTCATTTCAAACCACTATGGCTTCACTTAAGAAAATCCATCAAAATCCACACATAATCCATGGAAAATTCATGGAAGCATCACAATCCTTAAATCCAAGCAACACTACTCATATTCATGCATTCCAACTAAAATTTGCATCAATCTACCAAAATATGACTAAAAATAGAAAGAGAGAGATCAGAGGGGAACGTGTGCAAACGATTGGTTTCCGACGACCCTTCCTTCACTCCGACGAGCTCTCCTGGTCCTTCTCGGCCTCCAGTGAGCTTCCTCCCCACCGATAACCATCTCTCCCTCTCCTCTTTTCTCCTCCGCCACCCAGCCTCCTTTCTTTCTTCCTCTTTTTCTAACTTCTCCCCTACTTCCTTTCTATCTACATTTTAAACAACACCATGCACCTACAACCACCTTCGTCATGTCATTAATTCTTTATTGAATTTTGCGTAAACACCTCTCGAGAAGGAAGAAATACTTCAGACATCCATAATTCTTGAAATAACTTACGAATTAGGGTCTCGGTGGCACTGTGGCATCATACATCATAAAATCTTCGATCCCACATGCCTAGGGGTCATCACATGTGACTGTGCCCCAGGCCCGGGGCCGATCCTACGCGGGTGTCGCGCCAGAGGGGGGAGGAGGCCACAACCATGCTGAGAGGGCGAGGGCGCGAGACGGGACAAGACGGAGAGAAATGGAGTCGCCCGAGAAACTCAATCTTTCTAGTCTAATTCACTTGCTTGAGGCTAAATGAGTGTTTACTATGCCTAGATTGTGTTCTAATCATGCTGATGTGAGTGCCAAGACAAGACTGGATGGATGTACAAGACGATGTGCAAAAATTGCGAAGAAATCCACATGAATTGACAAAATCGCAGAAAATCACATGAAATGACGATGTTTTTGTAAAGAACGCCTCCAAAAACCATGTTGATGTCAAAAAGGATAAAAAGTCGAGTCAACTTGGGTTCTCGGAATCATGGAAAAAGTCGTGAAAATCAAAAAAGGGAAAAAATAACCCGTGATGGGGTCAAATGTCGGCCCTGAGGCCTGTTACTGTACGCCCTCGGGCGATGAAATCCAAATTAAATCTGAAAAATTCGAAAACATGGAATAAAAATAGTTAAAGAGAATATCAAATAAAGGAACTTGAAAACAGACAGGAGAAAAAAACCACAGAAGAATGCATGAAATGCAGACTTATCTAAAAAGGAGGGACTAAAGTGCAAATACAGCAAGAACTGTGTAAAATGCATGAAAATGTAGCTAAATGGGTAAAAGACACTAAGGAATGCTGTAGACAAAGGTTATGCATGACTTGGTGCAATAACAGACACACATGTGCATGAATTGGTGACACAGGGGCAATTTGGTCATTTTAGTGATCAAATAAGATAAATGCATGCATGGGGACATTGCATGGTCTAAGGAATGCCAAAATGTATGAAAAATGTCAGGAAAGGAGAAAACATGCAAAAGAAAAGGTCATGAAACAATAAAACAATGTAAAAACAATAAAGGATAAGTATAGGGACTAAAACGCAAAATTCACAAAAAGGATGAAATTATGGATTAAAAGTCATTCAGAAACTTCAGCCCTAGTGTACAGGTGATGGATCAAAGGAAAACATGACACTGGGATGCAAGAATTACATTCAGATAATCCCTTGAAAACTCAAGGTCTAATTTGCAAAATTCCTAGAAAGAAAAAGTTTATGATCAAAAAAGTGTTTAAATAGGTTCGTTTGAATGCCAGGATGTAAAATTTAATAAAAATATGGCTATGTGATGTAACATGAGTAAAACGTATATTTTTGTAATTTCTTGAAAACCTAGGCTCTATTGTGCAAAATTCCCACATAAGGTGCAAATCAGACAAAAATATATAATCAGATGTTCATTTACATTGAAAACAGGGTTTTTTGATAGAAACCTTATTCAAATGGTGATTTTATATTAATATGTGATCAATTAATATGAAACATGTGAGAAATGTGTTTTAAAGATGTAATAAAAACTTTCATTAATGATTTAAAAAAAATTCAGGGACTCAGATGTAAATTTTCCTGTTCAGAAACATTATTGGTTATGTTCAGGGATTGATTTGCAAAATTTCAAGACAAAAATATGATAAAAATCAAGTTTTTTACATTCTTAGTGTAATTATGGATATTTATAAGGTTTAAAATGCAAATTGTACAAAGAATCTCTTTTCAAAAACTCTAGGGGCCAAAATGAAAAAGTTCAAGACTTAAATGCAATAAAAACTCAATTTTAATGATTAACAGTGTGATTTTTAAAATATTCAGGGACCAGAATGTCAATTTCACTGACAAAACTTATTTTTAAAAGTTTCAAGGGTTAAATGTAAATGTTCTGGACCTAAATGTAAAGAAATCAAGTTCCAGGGACCTAGATGTGATATAAACATGCATTAATATGTATGACCGCGCCCCTGCTCGAGGAGGTAAGGAAGCCACAGCCATGCCGAGATGGCGAGGGCGCGAGACGGGACGAGAAGTAGAGAAATGGAGTCGCCACCTGGTCTTTTAAGGGAAAGACGAGGAAAACCACAAACAAATCACAAAAAGTGAATGAATGAGATGCAAATGTGAAGACCAGATGTCTACTAACCAAAGGATGGGTAAGGATTCCTATTACGCAAGGGGAAGGTGTTAGGCACCCCCGTACGCGTGAGAAACTCGATCTTTCTAGTCTAATTCGCTTGCTTGAAACTGAATGAATGTTTGCTATGCCTAGATTGTATTCTAATCATGCTGATATGAGTGCCAAGACATCGAAAACCATGTTGATGTCAAAAGGATAAAAAGTCGAGTCAACTCGGGTTCTCTGAATCATGGAAAAAGTCGTGAAAATCAAAAAGAGAAAAATAATCCGTGATGGGGTTAAATGTCGGCCCTCAGGCCTATTACTGTATGCCCTCGGGCGATGAAATCTAAATCAAATCAGAAAAATATGAAAACATGGAATAAATATAGTCAAATCGAATATCAAATGAAGGAACTTGAAAACAGACAGGAGAAAAACCACGGAAGAAAGCACAAAATGCAGACTTATCCAAAAAGGAGGGACTAAAGTGCAACTATAGCAAAATAGTGCAAAATACATGGAAATGTACCTAAATGGGTAAAATTCACTAAGGGATGCTGTAAACAAAGGTTATGCATGACTTGGTGCAATAACAGACACACATGTGCATGAATTGATGACAAAGGGGCAATTTGGTCATTTCAGTGGTCAAATATGATGAATGCATGCATGGGGACAATGCATGGTCTAAGGAATGCCAAAATGATTGAAAAAATGTCAGGAAAGACGAAAACATGCAAAAGAAAAGGTCATGAAATAATAAAACAATGTAAAAACAATAAAGGATAAGTATAGGGACTAAAACACAAAATTCACAAAAGGGATGAAAATCTAGTTTAAAAGTCATTCAGAAACTTCTATCCTAGTGTACAGATGATGGATCAAAGTCAAAGGACAATGTGACAATGGGATGTGAGAATTGTACTCAGATAATTCCCAGAAAACTCAGGGTCTATTTTGCAAAATTCACAAAAAGGAAAAGTTTATGGTTAAAAATGTGTTTAAAAAGTTTTTTCCAGATGCTAGGATGTAAAATTTATTGAAAATGTGGTTATGTGATGTGACATGTGTGAAAATTGCACTTTTGGTAATTTCTAGAAAACCTAGGGTTTATTGTGTAAAATTTCCAATAGGGTGCAAATCTGACAAAAATATGAAATCAGATGTTCATTGATGTTGCAAACAGGGTTTTATTTTTATGGAAACTTTGTTCAAATAGTGATTTAATATGTAATTCGATCAATTAATATAAAACAAGTGAAAATGTGATTTAAAATGCAAGAAAAACTATCATTAACGATTTTAAAAATCTTCAGGGACTCAGATGTAAATTTTCCTATCCAAAACATTATTTATTAAATTCAGGGACTGATTTGTAAAATTTCAGGACCAAAATGTGATAAAAATCAAGTTTTTTTTACATGCTCAGTGTAATTATGGACAATTATAAGGTCTAAAATGCAAATTGTACGAAGAATCTCTTTTCAAAAACTCTAAGGGCCAAAATGCAAAAGTTCAGGACTTAAATGCAAAGAAAACATGATCTCAGGGGTATAATTGTGATAAAACATGCATGAATAGGACTGAAATGTAATTAAACCTTTAATAGGGCAAAATGTGCAATATTCACAATGCAAATTTAAATTAAAAAACGTTCGGAGGCCAAAGAGTAAATTTCTAGTACTTAATTGTTAGGAAAACATGAATGTAGGGATTTAATTGTGAGAAAACATTTACATATAGAACTAAATATGAAATTTAATTCGAATAGGGTAAAATAGGTAATATTTACAACAATAATAAAGAAGCTGAAGAGTTATTTAAAATGCCAGAGACTTAAATATAAAAATAAAGGACCCAAATGTAATAAAAAAGGACTTAAATAACAATAAGTTAAACGTAAGAATGTTTTAATAAAACAACCTAAAAAAGTAATGGTCACCGTCGGCAATTCGAAGATCGCCGGCGGCAACAACCTGGACGCTCATCTGAGCTCTCCCAGCGGTTGATCATCGATCCAAGTGGTTGACGTCCTTTCAGAGGCGAAGGGGGGAAGATCCAACGACGCCGATGAGACCTTCGACGGCTGGAACGGCGGGTCGACGTCAACCACGCCGCTTCTTCTCTGACGACGGCGTGCTTCGCGAGCAACGGTCCCGCGAGCGTTCTAGCGGCGAGCGGAGGGTCCGCTAGGCTTGAGGGTGGGGTGGAGATGCTTCCCGAAGCGACAGGCATGATCGAGGCGGCTATGGTTGCGCCACCCGTCTCGGTCTCCGATGGTGGCTTCTGACAGCGTGGAGGTGGCGATGCAGCGGTGGTGGAGCGCGAGGAACGGATGTGGAAGCTCCGGGGGCCCGCGGCGGTGCTCTTGGACGCCGCGGGAGGGGTTGGAACGGCTCGGGGGCTCCGCCCATCTTCGGCTCCGACGAGGCACAGCGACGACAACAGCGGTCAACGAGGACGCCCGAGAGGCTCCTCTAGTGCTGTGGATGACGAAGGGGGAAGGAAGAAGAGGAGAGAAGTAGGCAAGACCCTGAGGGCCTTGCCACAGACCTAGGAGGCCTGAGGCCTCGCCGGTGGTGGTGAACCCACCACCGGAGGTAGGGGGAGCCGGCGCAGTGCAGGGGTCTCCAGCGATGCTATGCTCAGGTGGCTATAAGCGACTGGTCGGATCTAATGGGCAACAATTCTAAGCCAGAAAAAAAAAAAGGGAATAGGAAGGGGATTACCTGTGTGAGGCACTTGTGCTCTCTAGCGAGGCTCGACGGCGGCGGTCTCCGGCAAGCACTCTGGCTGCGTTCCAAAGGGTCTCCAGGGCTGCAAGGTGATGAAGGGAAAAGCTCTGGATGAGGTGGCAGTCGTTGGGGTCTAGGGCTCACGATCGGGGTACTCTCCAGTGGCTCTCCCTTCTTCTCTTCTCTACTCTCTAGAGGAGTCTGCCGCCAAGTAATTGCAAAATCGAGGTGTCTACAATATGTTATGAATAAACAAATTAAAACGTTCAGGGGGTCACAAGCAAGATTCACAGACCAAATAAATGAAATAGATGTATTTTAAAACTTCAGGGACTAAAATGCAAATTGTTGGACCCATATGTAACAAAAAAGGACTAAAATGTAATGAAATAAGGACTTAATGACAATAAATCTCAACTAGAGGGCCTGGGCCCAAAAGAAACTCATTCGAAGATCGCCAGAGGATCGCCGGCGTTCTCCCTCCGACGATCTCTCCGGCGAGGCTCCGGCAGCGATTCAGCGGCTAAAAGGGGCCTACGACGGTTGGGAAAGCTCTGGAGGGCCACAGCGATCATCCTCGGGAGGTTGGGCAAGGCTGGGGAGGCCTGAGGCCTCCCCCCCACCTCGCGCTCTGGCGAAGCGCTCTGAACGGCGACGGAGAAGACGACGACGCGACGCGGCGGCGCTCCCGAGGCTAGAACGGCGCGTAGAAGGCGGGGAAAACTCCAGGGAGCCACGGCGAGGCTTCGAAGGGGCTATGGAGCGTCGCGGATGAGACTGGAACGGCGTGGGGCGCTCTCCCCATCACGAGCTCCAGCGATGCGTCCCATCGACATCGCGGGAGGGGATGCAACGGCGGAGGAGTGCGGGAAACGGTTGGGGAAGCTCCGGGGGCCCGCGGCGGTGCTCCTAGAGGTCGTGCAGAGGTCTGGGGACCCTCAGACCACCCCTCCCGTTAGGTTCGCCGGCGATGACTCTGGTCATCTTCCATGGCAACGGCGAGCAACGCTCCGTCTGCCTGGGCCTCCGCAAGGCCATCCACGGGCTTAGTGAGCAAGGGGAAAAGGGAGGAGAAGGAGGGGAGGCCCATAGGGCCTTCCTCAGACCTGGAGGCCTCTGGCCTCGCCGGTGGTGGTGAACCCACCACCGAAGGCAAGAATGACGATGCACAGGACCTGTGCACTCCACTAGGATGCAATCTAAAGGACACAGGTGACTCTATATTGCCTAAAGGAGCTCAATTGAAAACTAAAAGGAGGGGTGAAAGTAGCTGGGATGATGGGTTGGTTGTCCTCCGGCGAAGCTCGACGGCGGCGCTCCTCTGGGCTGATGCTCCGGCGGGTTTCAGAGGGTCTCATCGGTTGCAAAGGTGATGAAGGGAAAAGCTCTGGATGTGGTGGCAGTGGTTGGGGTCTGGGGCTCACGATCGGGGTACTCTCTAGTGGTTCTCCCTTCTTCTCTTCTCTGCTCTCCATTCAGTTCCCTCCCTCCTCTCTGGTTGCGATTCCTCCATGTCTTTTAAGAGGGATGGAAGGTGGGGAGGAGGTCGTGGCTGGTGGTTGCCACTGACCAGAACGTGGAAAGGGGGAGTAGGGAGAGTGATCGCTGCAGTTGGGGAAGAAGAAACACTGTTGATTTATTTTTCCCTGTTTCCTAAGTTACTGGTTAATGGATGAATGGATTAGTGTTAGGCTTAACGGGCCTGGTTTTGTGGGCTTTTAGTTTAGTTTTTTGTTCATTGTTTTGTTTTTGGTTTTGCTTTAGTGTTTTGGCTTTGTTTTAAGTTTTTCTGTTTTTTTTTTAAATTTTGTTTTGGTGATTTTAATTATTTGTTTTGGTGATTTTGAAGTTTAATTATTTTAAAATTAAGATTTTTAGGATTTTGAATTTAATTATGAGAATTTAAGTTAGTTTCTTTTGGGATTAATTAAATGATTTAGGGTTTTTAGGTTTTAATCATTTTAGGTTTTTGTGACTAAATTATGTAGTTTTAAATTAGGATCTTCAAGATTTTAATTATTTTAGAGGTTTTTTGGATTTTAATTAGAGTTTTTAGTTTAAATTAAGGTTTTGGGATTTAATTAAAGTTTTTGGGTTTTAGTTTAGGTTTTTTAGATTTTAGACGTGGTTTTCAATTTAATTAGGGTTTTTTGGATTTTAATGAAAGTCTTGAGTTTGAATAAGGGTTTTTTGACTGAATTAAATGACTTTAGGGTTTTATTAGGGTTTTTTGAGTTTAATTTAGTTTTCCCTTGAAATTAAATGGATTAAGGTGGTTTAAAAATGGATTTTATTTGGTTTTGACTTTAATTAGGGTTTTCACTTGATTAATTTCGATTTTAAATGTTTTTAAGTGGATTTTGCTTGATTTTGATTTTAATTAGGGTTTTCATTTGATTTTTGGATTTTAAGTGTTTTGGGTGATTTTTGTTAATTTGGTTTTTAATTAGGGTTTTAATTAATTAATTAGAATTTTAAGTGGATTTAGGTGAATTTTGTTTATTTTTGGTTTTAATTAGTGATTTTACTTAATTAATTAAGGTTTTATGTGGATTTAGGTGAATTTTGTTTATTTTTCTTTTAATCAAGTGGCTTCTGCTAGGATTAATTTAGAGTGGGCTTGTGTGGGCCTAGTGAGTTTGTGTGGGCCTAAAGTGGGCCTAGTGGGCTTGAGTGGGTCTAGTGGACTTCTGTGGGCCTAGTGTGGGCCTAGTGGGCTTGTGTGAGCCTAATGGGCTTGTGTGGGCCTAAGTGGGCTTAGAGTTCTACAGAGTTAAGATTTAGGAGCGATGGTTGCAACCAAAGCATCTTCCAGAGGAGTCTGCTGCCAAGGGACTGCAAAATCAGGGTGTCTACACCACACAACAAAGCCAGCAACCTTCACTAGAAATAACTTAATCATTAATTAATTATTATTAATCATGATTTAAATAAGAAGGTTAAGATTCGATGTGTTACAAATATTGAGCAACTTATTTCGAGGTGTTAAACTACAACTCCAGTAATACAAGAATACTCGTCAAAATCTTGAAAGATTTAATATCTCATAAAAATACTAAAATATCAAAGTCTTTGTTTAGTAATTTCTTTCACGAGGATCAAAGTGGTTGGAAAAACATTCATTTGAAATTCAATGAGATCAATTGTTCAAATGAGTTGAAAATAACATATTTATTTATTTATTTATCGAACGTCACTCAAACAGTGTTTTCATAATCTAATTTGATCACGGTTGATTCAACAAAACTTTGCATGACTCTGGAAAAAAACAAGGAGGAAAATGATACTCATCTATTGTTACTTATATGTGCCACATCTATGCGAATAAATAAAATAAAATCTGTATGGATCTATATGGATGAAAATTTTGTTCTTGTTTGAGATCTATCAAGTAAGAATTGAAATCAATATTTAATCAACTAAAGTATAAAAAAAACAATACTTTCATAGATCTAGAAGCGTTACTAACCATTTATACTCCACGTGAAAACCAAACCCCTTAACATCACTACATAACATAAAAATAAACTCACTCACCTAAGAACGTGTTTGGACTACTCCTTCAAAAATCAAAAATCTCATCCACTAGTATATAGTATTTCCACTGGGTGACGACGACTACAAACCAACGGTGTAAGGGCAAATATTGGCCAATCTACGTCAAGTTCTATTTCCACGTCACACTAGTTCCACCAATGCCCAATTCAAAGAAAAACAATGAGAATAATGGAATCGAATTACAATTTGATTCTAAGTAATGAAGATGAACTACAATTAAATTTTCACGTAATTGGAATCCTAATCTCAATCACAAATAATATTCAATTTCAACAACTAGGAAATATCATTAATAACTATTAATAAACATGTAATTCCTCTCCTTAAATAGGAGAAACACATAACAAACAAATAAATAAAATATCTTTAAAATCACTCAAGATTTAATATCCCAAGATAAAATATCTCAAGATATAATATCCTAAGATATAAGTAACGCCCCACATTTTCCACAATAATTTAAAACAAATTAAATTACGGGAAAATTAAAGCCAAATAGAAAATATCTAACTACCAGGAACCTATGTGTGCGGCTAGGAGACTCCGATCTATATGCACTACGCTAAATCAACCGCATGTCTACACCTGCAAACCAAAACCGCAAGGAAAATGCATGAGTGACAAGAGTCACCTAGTACGTACCCCGAGAAAACCGTAGAAAACAAAACTATAATTATTATTTCCTTTAAATTCATTTTGCAAACCATTTCCTCAAAACTTCACAAATCAGACCCACACTGGCCAAAACCACAACCGGGACTCTACTAGCCCAAAACCACAAGTAAAGGTCCTCAATGGCCAGAACCACACACTGTGAGTTGGGAAGTCCGACGCCAAGCAACCAAAACTCTGGCCACAAGCAGTCCATCGAAAAGCAACCAACGACATCTGCACTGCCACGACGTGCCACCCTGTGCAGGAGCTGCGTTGTCCTGCGATTTTCCCACCTTGAGAACTCTCACAAAGCCAACCCCTCATTGGGAAGGTTGTCCTGTCTCTCAGGATGCTACCAACTACGGGGCATGTGTCCCACCCACAATGGCCACCATAGGGTACCCCTCCTCACGGCGTCCTCCACACATGGTGCTCAAGAGGGAGTATCATACCTCCACACCTGACAACACCCAAGCCTCAATCCTCACAGTGACAGCAGTAGTATCATACTTCCCCGTTATGTCACAAGACACCTCAACTCGTAGACCACAACCCTAGCTTCGAGACGACAGTCAAGGAGTCTCATACCTATAAGACCTGACGTCCCTCAGCCTCAGGTATCTCGACCCTCGACCTCAACCAGGGAGTTGTGCCTGACTACCCGAGAATGTCGTCACATTCTCTAGTCCCGATGACACAGTCCCACACTGTCTAGGCCCACACAGAAAACTAGGAAAACCATTTTCCAAATCTACCAACTCACCTCTTTTAAAATTATTTTCAAATCATTTTCATATCTTTGAAAATTCTCCCAAAACCTCGGTAAAATGGGGCATCAGGTGTCCCAAGGGACCACTAGTGACAACCCACAATCCCATCTTAATGGGACAAAACAAACCAATTCGAAAAACCCTCGGAAATCAAATTTTTATAAAAGCAATTGGGCCTAGATTCGGTATGCCGAAAAACCCTAGTTTAGTAGATCGATTTGGGTCAGTCGACTGAATCGGATCAACGGTCAACACTCAGGCTAAAATTGGTATACTGAAAATGGTTCGGTCAACCAAAATCTCCTGATTCGGGCGACCGTCCAAAATCATACGACCAAATTTCGACTAGAGGACCTAATCTGACAGAGAAACGATATACTGAAATCGTTCGGTATGCCGAATTCTGTGAAAAACAGAAAACGACCCAAACCCTGCTGTTTAAAATCGTCCAAAGTGGGAGCTCCGATCAAACCCCCCAAACAACAACCAAAAGTCTTACATAAAACACAAGATGTAGACCCTCGAGTCTATTCCAAAATCCAACAAATAAAACCAGAATCCATTTACCATGCATCAAGATATAAAATCGCAAAAACATAAGGGTCAAAATGACCTAAAACGCAACCACCAACATAAATGCTCATAAATCTACCATAAATTCTAAAACATTAAATTTAGCCTAAATTACATGCATCGTAGGCATTTCTATCATTTTACATAATTTCTACACATTAAATTGGGGATATGTACCTGAGAAATGCTCCGACGATTCTCTGGCCAACTCCAACGACCACTACCCTCGCCGGGGCTCGCACGACCACAAGGGTACACCATCTGAGCTCCACACGTTGCCACGAGCCATCGCATGCCTCTGTTGACCCACAAGCACACCAAACAGAGGAGGGAGAACGCAGGGAGGAGAGAAACAGGGGAGGGAGAGAGGGAGAGGGAGAGACGGGAAGGAGGTGGAGTGAGTGGAGGGAGAGGACGAGTGGAGGGGGAGGAAAGGAAGCAAGGCGTGCTCGGGACGGAGAGGAAAACGCATGGAGAAGAAGAGGTGCGGAGGAAGAGTAGTCGGCCACGTATATAAATATGCGCCCCAAGGTGGTAATTGCATGCATGCATACACAGTGCAACCATCAGCCTCCCACACGAGCTAACAACCGCACCGAACTCTCCCACCAACCAGCCCACAATGCGGGCCCCACAACGACCCCACACCTGAGTCCACAAGAACAGTGCCACAATGCACAGTACCAACCACGTACAGGAACACGCAAACAGAATCCGACCCACGAGGCCCAAGTCTAAAAGCACAAATCCACACAACGAGCCTCGGAACAGTAACACCCGTCCAGGAATAAATTCATTAAAATGTAAATAATTACAAAATAAATTTTACGAGTGTTACAATATAATATCTCTAAAATATCTCACAATAATCCTCATCATTCTCTCCCACTAAAAACAAAACGGAGAGAAAGTTGTCGATTTGGTTAGGAAGTAGAAGGAAAATTTATATTAGAAACGCTAAAGTATATAAATATATATATAAAGCCCACCAAAGGAAAAAAAAGGTTTAAGCACTACTAGAAAAATAGAAAATCGTAAGGACAAAAACTTCTCGCAAAATACTTAGTCGATAAAAAAAATTGCGAACAAATTTCCTAACGAAGTCTCCGTAAAGAATTTTACGAGGACTTTTTGTCCTCGCAAGCTCCTCACTATTAATCGCTAGGTCTTGGCAAAATACACGTTATATCCTCATAGAAATTTAAAAAAATTTAAAAAAAAAAAATGCAAGGACTTAGCTAAGACAAAGTCCTCGTTGTGTCTTTCATGAAATATAAAAAAATTAAAAAATAAATAAAATTTCCTACTAGGTACATATTTCATATCAACAACGCTTCCACACCATGGACGCCATAACAAGAGAATTTAAAATAAAATTCCATCTCTCTGAATTCTTATGGATGAATATTTATCATTCTTATTACAGATTATAGAATTTACTTAAGTAGGTCACATGATTCATTACATGTAAGAAAGAGAGTAAGAATCTAACTTAAAATATAGGTCACATGAACAATACCACTCTTGGCTGATAAATATAGCACATTCTCAGTTACAATGTATGCAGCTTTTGGTGCTAACTAACTTGAGAAAAGCAACAAGTCCTATCCTTACTCCGTTCATCTGCACAAAATATCTCAAGTGCTGCAGTAGTGTAATGTTGGGGAGAAAAGTAAGAACATCACAAGACCTTAAGCCTAACACAAACTAGACTTTGCAAGTGCATGTAATATGTTAAAAAAATGGGCATTCTTACAAGTCAGAAAATAAAGTAGCTACAATGAAATGGACATTAGAACATGCTATGAAAATTAAGATGCTTCCTTTTAAGTGAGATTTAATAAGCAATACTTCAGACATGATTATCTCAGCGTATAACACACACAAAAAGAATAACATCTGGTGCTGGAGCAATAGACAAATTCAATTCAGGACAAAAGATTTTAAGAAGAAAGTCACAATTTACAGAACTATTACCATCCTGAACTTTGCTTAAAATGCAGACAGGTACAGAGTTAAACTGAGGCAATCCCAAACTAGAAGTTATCAATTTCTCTGTTCTTTACGATTTTTACCAAAACATGTAAGTTGAAATTGAAATAGAACATGTGCCAAAAGACCAAAGAATTGAAGACATCATTGTTTGCATCTTCATTTTAAGTTCACTACTAAAACAAATAAATAATACCTGGTTTTTAATTGCTCCAATTAACATATCTTGGCAACCGGTGACATGAACCTTTACTAAGGTGGGGCATTGAAGCAGCAATCTCTCTGAAACATACACCCAATTAAAGATGTAAAAAAGAAAGTACCACCACATAAAAGATTAGATTGAAAATCAATGTGTCAGAGCATGAAAAAAGTACCTAAATTCAAGTTGGAGCATGAGTTTAAATTATGCTCCTTAAGCTAGGGACAATTCAGGTACAAAGCCTAAGAGAGTACGAAATTTTAGAAACTAAATGATGGTGCTAAAAAATAATTTAGATAGCACGACTCACATTTAGACCAGAACAACCCCACAAGTTCAGTTTATTCAACCGACCAGGTTCAAAGAGAAGAGCATATAAAAGTACCTTCCAACCAATTCATAGAATGGAGAGAGCAAACATCTAACTAAGACAAAAAACTAGGGATCCACCGAGGAGCAAACAAACAGAAGATAAATAGTGTAAAAATTATTAAGGAAACCAAGACAACCATGAACACTCAGCTCATCTGTGAAATACCTTTCATCGAAACACAGAAAACCTGCAAATCTTCAAGATAAAGTCTTCAACACGTGATCATGACCAATTGATCATAAACACTTGCCTCATCAAGGTCCTGTAAGTCTAAAACCAAAATGATGCTCTACTTTAAGAATGCTCTTGTAACAGCCATCAAGAATAGAAGAAGAGAAGGGAAACAGTTTCTTATTTGAGGCCGCAATACACAAACTAGGGTCAACCAGTTGCTACCAATTATCTCCTCAATGGATATGTAAGGACCCATTGCCTATACACCAACCACAAGAAAGCCCTAAGCTTCAGAGGAGATTTGGTGTTCAATATGAAAAAGCATTCCTCCCACTGGACCCAGTACCAGCTGTTCATCTTGATAGAGCTGATTTCTCATCTAGATAGAGCAGATCAAAACCAATGCCGTTTAGAAGATACCAGTAGACTTCCACTTTTATTTTCACCTCTCATCATCTTCTAAATATCCTCCTGTGGTTAGGGTTAAAGTTTTGGTTCTTGTTCTTAAAGTAGAGGGCCAACCCTACAAACCCCTAGTACTTTTGGAGTTTACAACAAAAGATAACCCATTTTCACCTTATCTTCTCCCCACCGAAGCATTAATTTCCCACAACTTCTTACGGAGACCAATTGGGTATCGAATCTAAGAAGATGGGATTTCAATGCTTAACCCCTCAAAATTCATCACCAGTCTAACTAAGAATCCCAACAACTTATGCCCACCTAAACCAAGCATTCAAGGAAAAGAGAAATGGTGGAAAAGCTTACCTTGAGTTTGAGTCTACGAAAACGTGACTTCACCCAACTTAACCAATCTTGCAACTCATCTATAGTTGAACCAGTAAGAAATATCTGCAGAAAATGTGTGTACCCTTTTACATATGGAAAAGGTACAAATAAACTTTGCCAGCCAAAGTCCACCCTATGGCCCTGTCATAAAAAAAAAAAGAACGGCTCATCACATCTGTGTTGATGGATTAGCAAACTGCTACAACTTGTACCAATCATAATGTCAAACCATTAAGCATCAGAAAAAGGAAAGAGAACAAAGAAATTCTCGTATGCTTATCAATTGTTAACAGATATTGTATACTTGAGTACAGTGCACTGTCATAGCCTTGAAGGTATCTAGGAGATAACATGATAAGATAGTGCTTGATTGGTAAAAACTGAGTTCAATTTGATATAAGAAATTCAGATGCCATATCTATACCGTGTGTCTGTTGCTTTTATAAGCCACGTGTTCACCATCAGCAAACTTGTACTTTTTCAATGTTTCTGTATGGATATGTGAAGTAAACATACTAATTTCAAATATTCATGATCTTTCTCGAAAGATGTTGATTTCCAAAACAGAAAGATGGTACAAAAAAAAACTGTCGAAACATGTTAGGGGTTCCATTATAAGAATAAAACAGGGATCCTAACAGAAGTACTTGTTCTGACAACGAGATGAAGGAGAAACGACCATAAAATGAACGAATTTTTGTGATGTGAATTCGAAGGAACACCATAGACCTGGATTTCGATGAACCAGTCTACTAGTGGCTTCATAAAAGAAAAAGAAAATCCCATCACTATACAGATATTAATAAGTTGAAGAGATAAAGAAAAGAATAGGAAATAACTCTTGGGCTATGAAAATTGGCAACCAAAGCATAAAGCTAGTTTGGAAAAAAAATTGAGCAGATGGGAAACAAGTTTGACAAAATTTACAATGGTCATATTGTAACCTCGTTGAAATTCTACCCTAATCTTGCTGAAAGTACTTATTGTAATATTAGAGTTACACCAGTCATATGGACTGCATGGCATCATAATAGGCATGAAGAATCGCCCATTTGGAAGTCTCAAATACATAAGTCCACCTTGCAGAATAACGGGCTCAGGCCGAGACCAACCATGAAACAAAGCAAAGAAAGTTGACAAAAGAGCACTAATGCCTGCATCAGGAAATCTCTGGCAAACATAAGCTGCGAGAATCGCCAGATGAATGCCACCAAAAAAATCCATGTAGCTGCCAACAAGACAGCATACTTATTCAGCAAAACCACCTAATTTGAAGTTATAACATGGAAATAAATTCTACTTACACGTGAATATATACCACGCCTCTTTGCCCAAAACATTAAACATCTCAACATGGATTGGAAATTCTGAAACATGACAAAGACAAGTAAGAAATACCAACTTATATAAGAAAAACAAACAAAGGCAGATGCATTTGACAATAAAGTAGCATTTTTCCAAAGAACAAGAAGCTTAAGATAGCAGAGGAATTCAGGTGTCAGACAAAAAGTTTTACTTCTTCCCACAACAAAATGGTTATGAAACAAAGAAAGAAAACAATTGATCCAAAAGAATATCCCTTGATATCAGAATAAGTTCCAGTCTAAGCAAAGTCGAGACTAATGTACTAGGTTGTAGCTCTTGAGTCACGACTAATGGGTTCTAGCTCTTGGGTTCCTTTTTATGCCATTTGAAAAACTACCCTCATCAACTCTATCTTTCAATCTGCTAGATCATTCAAGTTTACAGTTTTCAAAAAGGAAAATATATTAATATCGTCACTTAAAAATGTAGACCGCCGTCAAAGAGATACCAGACTTCAATCCATCTAAAGTGAAAATAACATAAAAATGAAATAAAATTGTGCTCAACTCACAAAAAGTCGTCAAACGTACTGAACACTCCTTTATAACACCCCATGTAGGTATGTTGCATTGTAAATTAGATGTAAGCATAGTTAATCTTTTTATGATTTATTTGGGACCATCGAAAACTGCCTGCATGACGAGCTTTGTGTAAAATTGTCGCCCTTAGGGATGCAAAGCCAGATGTTTTATTTTTATACAAGTACAATATAATCAATGGAGTCAAGAATTAAATAAATGGGAGCAGTACTTTATATCATATACATTTATTAAATATAATTTAAAAATTTTAAAAATAAGAATGTTTTTTAAAAACAATATATGTCATTCTTTTCTTTTTTTTTCTATAAAGTATCAAAAAATATATCTAATAAGACATGCACAATAGTCTTAAGGTTTTAAAAATTTTCTCAAGGATGAACAATTAATTTGCATTATCCCTCATCTTTTACACTTTATCAATAAACACATATAATAGTTTTTTTTTTTAAATAACGAGGTATAGTTGCCCTACTTTAACCACCACCCTCGCAAACCTCCGCCCCTGGATATAATCAATCTTAGACTCGATCAATACATGTTTTAAGTTTCTAAATTTTATTATTTATATGTGATTTAGTGGTCCAGAAAGACATTACCAAATAGAATTGCATAGGATTGGTGTACATGCATTTTAGTATTGTACGTATCAATAATTGCACATGTTCGAATGATGTATATTTAAACACGTACATGATGAGCTTAAAATGGGGATGGCTGACCAAAGTGGAATTTATCACTATGAGAGAATCAAAAAATCATTTCACAATATGCATGAACAAAATAACCCATTGGATCACGTACACATTCAGGTGCCAACTGTCAGGGATGGACGACTACCCATGATTTTTTTTTTTGTTAACGGTTGAGATAGTAAGAGGTGAATTTTTATACATGTCTCAGGATTCGAACCTGAGACCTGTGGCGAGTTTAGAGTTCTCCCAGCCACTGTGACAATGAGACATTGTCAAACTACCCATGATTTTATGTGCTATTTTGGCTAAGCCGTCAATGGGTATGAATTTACTTGCTACTTATTTCATTTGGATCTCTTTGAAATGAGAATAGGTAACAAATTTTTTTTATCTGAAATTATAAATTTTTCGATTCATCAATGACTTAATAGGTGCTAATCGATAGATTAGTTTTAATTGATAATATCTTACTTATATATGGATATGTTTTTAATTGACGTACGATATCTTATTAACATTAGTCTTGACATGTTTGATATAAGAATATTGTTAAAATATTCATGAATTTTACATTTTGCCCTAAAAATATCGATATATGCATTTAAATTGATTTGTCCAATACATACTAGCTCATTGACCTCCATAAATGGACATAGGATAAACTAAGGTAGTGTTTGGTGATAATTATTTTCTACGACTTATTGAAAATAATCACTTATGAAGAAAAAACGAAACCAAATACATAAAGAAACACTAGTTTATTTATAAACGCTAGTTTTTTTGTCATGTGTAAGATACATCAAAAACACTAAAAAAAAAGACTATGAGAGACAGCTTTTTTAAAATACTAGAACCTTTTTTCATCTATTTCCTATAATGTCCTCCTTGAAAATGCAATATTACATAGAAACTCTTCTTCTCTTCCTTGTCGATCATCTTCTTTCTCTTCTTCTCTGACATCGACGGACGTGGCCAGATGATAGAGTCTGATCACCATTGCCACCACGTTGAAGATCGAAAAGTACCGAGTGTCGTCCTTCTCCTGTTAGTGTAGGTCATGACTTGTTTTCTTGTCATCCTCGTCCTAGGGAATATCATGGAGGAAGAGCATCATGGAGAAGCAGACGATGAGTGGGATGATTGCTAGCATGAGCAAGAAAGAGGAAAGATTGTCGACAAATCAACACTTGTACTCCATTCCCACTACCCATGATTGATTGAGAAGTAGAAAGCGGTGACATAATTTGACTTGACCTACCAATATAGGAGAGGACAGATAGTACAAGAGACAACGAGCCACTAGGCGTCATAGCTGAGGAGAAGCCCTCAAGGGAGCCGATGAGTAGGATGATGTGGGTGGGGAAGCGATCGAAGGCAAGGCCAACGAGGAGACTGAAGGCCTTGCCAACGTCCTTAGCGACGGAGAGGTCATTGAGCTAGAGCTACGTGAGACCCATGAGAGTTTTCAATGTGTCGGAGTTGTTGGAGAAGGTGTAGTTGCTACCCGATATCATCTGCAGCCACACCGTAGTTACAAATCCTAACCATTTCCCTATTACCCAGACGAGAGCATCCCCTCTCCTCTACATGAGATCCTTAGGGAAGGTTGAGAGAAGTGAATGGGCAGAAGAGGAGGAGAAATGGAGGTGGACGAGGAAAGATGGGGGCAGAGGAGGTGCAGAGATGGGTCTTGTTGTTGGTGGTGCTGGTACTGATGATGTCCCTAGTGCTGTCCACCTCTATGGTGGTTCCCAATCCTTGGCACATACTCTAGTGCTTGAGTGTTGAGATAGCTATTGGAGGGAGACAACAGTGCAAGTTCTGTAGAGTCCGTTGGTGAGGCACCAGTATCATCAGGAAATGAGAGGTTTGTTGTGTTGGGAGTTTCCTCCACCATTAGTGGTGAACAAGGAGGAGGTGATGTCAATGAGAAGGAGATGGATAGGAGGAGACAATAGCAATGGAAGAGAAGAAAAAGAAGGTATTGGGAGGGATAGAATTGTTAAGATGAAAGATAATTTGATCATTTTAGATATAAAAATAAACACTTATTTTTCAATGTAACCAAATATGATTCTTCATCTATCCCATCCGTTGTCTACAACCAAAGAAAAAAAACACATAAGTTGACTTTTCAAAAAAAGCTAGGAACAAAAAATCATTACCAAATATTACTTAAGAGTAGTTACTCATCTTTGTACTCGATTCCTTGGACAAATAAAGGATAATTATCAGGAACCTACTTCCTTCATACTAGCTTTATTGGCATCCTTAATCTTGTCTATAATCCACTTGTTCAAATTAATGGTAAAAACTCTTTGGGGTTGTAGTGGGGTTCAAGCCCCCACGAACACCAGAAAACAGGTTTATTTCGAGAAGATTGGTTCAGGTGATTATATATTTGGGATTAGTGAAAGACGGTTGCCAGGGACAACCACTACGCCATTCCAAAAAGACAAAAGACAACCATAATTTTGGCATCTTCCATATATACAATGGAAATTTTAGACGCACAGGGAGATGTTTACCATCACATTTAGTACTTGAGAATTAGCTCGTTCTGATATTAACTTCCTCGGCTAACTCAAGCATCAAAGGTTAATATCCATGAGCAAGGAAGGGTCAATATTTATTTCAAAATAAACCTCGGTCGGTCTCGGCTCTTCTGGGCTCTGGCCTCAATGTACGGCCACCCTCCCCAACTTCGTCCAGACACGAGCAAGTCCAGTGGATTTGGGGCAGGTATGGGCTGGCATATGACACTCATGGGTTGAAGAATGTTCCGTACAAGTCCAGTTCCTCATACAAGGAATTAGAAACTCAAGGTCCAAGAGTGGATCAAGAAGGAAGATATGTAATAGTGTGGATGGCGTGTGGACACTGCCAAACGACGAACCATTCTTTTTCCTTTAGCGACATTAGCATTCAAAAAGGTTTGCTATATGATCCACATGACAGTTGAGTATAAATATGTTCCATATTTGACTTCAGGAAAGCAAAGAACATCCACATTTGATGCTGTTGGTAAAAAATGTTATATTTATACCGGACGTGCATCACAAGATAAAGGTTGTACAGAGAGCCTTTTGTTTTATACATCTGAATGGCTTGAAGCAAACTGAATTCAAACTGGAAGAACCCTTTCATCATTTCGTAATGAAAATTCATACTATTCATGGCGTTTTGTGCATAGACATGTTACTATATCAGTCATTTTAGAATAGTTAGTACTTTAGAATTTTATTTTGGAGTAACAGCCAAAAAAAATAAATGAGAAGGACGTGGTGATTTTCCTATTATGTCGTAGTGAGATCAAATAAGAGGCAAAAAGTATTTTGGATGGTTGAGACTTGAGAGTGGAGAAGTAGCTTTTGCTTTTGTCAATGGAGTTTCAAAAGCTTGTGGGTGGCCATGTGTCTTTCCTCTTTCATCTCTTTTAATCTAGGACTGCATTAATGGAAATTAAATTTAGAAGATAAGAGATGATAAAAATCCCAACGTCTTAAAAAAATAGACAACTTATTAGTATGAGAAAAAATATCCATCATTATTTTCTTTTGGATCTTCTTTTCTATTTTCACAATTTATCTTGTGTTATGGAAAGATGTAGATGAAGAAAATTAGGGAGGATGGGAGCATGTTAGCAAGGTTTTAAAGATGTTTTTTGTCGAAGATATTGGGTAACATTTGATATACTAGAAAAAGGACTGGAATAAACTGGAATAGAATCAAAAAAGTAAATTAGAATGGAATTTCCATGTTTAGTACAAAAGTAATTTAGAAATGACTATTCTCTTGAGAATCAAATTCCTATTAAACATAAGAATTTCATTTCTTCCCATGTGATAAGGAATTTAATTGCCATTCTAACTGGAATCATTCTCTAACAAAAAACCTGACAACCACAACACTACCTCCTCCGCCCCTTTCCTCGTCGACTCCCCTCCCTCCTCCACTCTCCTCCCACTTCTGTAGGCCTTCCTCCACAGCCCCCCTAGCCTCCCTCCACTACTTCCTATACCCCCCTCTCTCCTCCACCCCCTCCCTCCTCCACTCCCCTCCCACCTTTACAAGCCTTTCTCCATGACCCCCACCCTTCAATACTTCATCCGTACACCTCCAACGATCTTTCTCCTCATCACCCCTCCTCCTAGGGCATCATCCTCCTCTACAACCTTCGTCCTTAGACACCTTTTCCCTCCACAATTTGGTTTGGTCTTCTATTTGAAAGTGTGACTGTGCCTCCGCTCGAGGAGGTAAGGAGGCCACAGCCATGCTGAGATGGCGAGGGCGCGAGACGAGACGAGAAGAGAGAAATGGAGTCGCCACCTAGTCTTTTAAGGGAAAGACGAGGAAAACCACAAACGATTCACTAAAAGTGAATGAATGAGACGCAAACGTGAAGGCCAGATGTCTACTAACCAGAGGATGGGTAAGGATTCCTATTACGCACGGTTAAGGTGTTAGGCATATCCGTACGTCCGAGAAACTTGGTCTTTCTAGTCTGATTCGCTTGCTAGAGGCTGAATGAGTGTTTGTTATGCCTAGATTGTGCTCTAATCATGCTGATGTGAGTGACTAGACAAGACTGGATGGATGTGAAGGACGATGTGCAAAAATTGCGGAGAAATCCACTTGAATTGAAAAAATCACAGAAAATCACATGAAATAACGATGTTTTTGTAAAGAACGCTTTTGAAAACCATGTTGATGTCAAAAGGATAAAAAGTCGAGTCAACCCGTGTTCTCGGAATCAAGGAAAAAGTCGTGAAAATCAATAAAGGGGAAAAAATAACCCGTGATGGGGTTAAATGTCGGCCTTCAGGTCTGTTACTGTACGCCCTCGAGCGATGAAATCCAAATCAAATCCCAAAAATTCGAAAACATGGAATAAAGATAGTCAAATCGAATATTATGAAAAAAGTCGTGAAAATCAAAAAGAAGGAAAAATAATCCATGATGGAGTTAAATGTCGGCCTTCAGGCCTGTTACTGTACGCCCTCGGGCGATGAAATCCAAATCAAATCCCAAAAATTCGAAAACATGGAATAAAGATGGTCAAATCGAATATCAAGGAAAAAGACGTGAAAATCAAAAAGGAGGAAAAATAATCCGTGATAGGGTTAAATGTCGGCCCTAAGGCCTGTTACTGTACGCCCTCGGGCGATGAAATCCAAATCAAATCCAAAAAATTCGAAAACATGGAATAAAGATGGTCAAATCGAATATCAAATGAAGAAACTTGAAAACAAATGGGAGAAAAATCCACGGAAAAATGCATGAAATGCTTACTTATCCAAAAAGGAGGGACCATAGTGCAAATACAGTAAAACTGTGCAAAAATGCATGGAAATGCACCTAAATGGGTAAAAGACACTAAGGAATGCTGTAAACAAAGGTAATGCATGACTTGGTGCAATAACAGACACACATGTGCATGAATTGATAACACACAGGCAATTTGGTCATTTCAGTGGTCAAATATGATGAAAGCATGCATGGGGACAATGCATGGTCTAAGGAATGCCAAAATGTATGAAAAAATGTAAGGAAAGAAGAAAACATGCACAAGAAAAGGTCATGAAACAATAAAACAATGTAAAAACAATAAAGGATAAGTACAGGGACTAAAACGTAAAATTCACAAAAAAGATGAAATTCTGGATTAAAAGTCATTCATAAACTTCTATCCTAGTGTACATATGATGGATCAAAGGACAATGTGACAATGGGATGTGAGAATTGTACTTAGATGATTTCTTGAAAACTGAAGGTCTAATTTGCAAAATTCCCAGAAAGGAAAAGTTTATAGTCAAAAAAAGTGTTTAAATAAGTTTGTTTGGATGCCGGGATGTAAATTTTAATGAAAATATGACTATGTGATGCAACATGAGTCTATTGTGTAAAAAGTATATTTTAGTAATTTCTTGAAAACCTAGGGTCTATTGTGCAAAATTCCCACATAGGGTGCAAATCGAACAAAAATATGTAATCAGATGTTCATTTACATTGAAAACAAGGTTTTTTGATGGAAACCTTATTCAAATGGTGATTTTATATGTACATGTGATCAATTAATATGAAACATGTGAGAAATGTGATTTTAAAATACAATAAAAAACTATTCATTAATGATTTTAAAAACTTCATGGACCCAGATGTAAATTTTCCTGTTCATAAACATTATTGATTAAGTACAGGGACTGATTTGCAAAATTCTAGGATCTGATTATGACTAAAATGAGGCTTTTATGTTTGTTAGAACAATTATGAAATTTCTTGAGGTCTAAAATGCAAAATTCACAAAGAAAAACCCATTTTTTTAAGTTTTGGGGGGTTAAAGACAAATTTTTAGGACCTAACTGTAAAGAAAACTCAATTTTAATGATAATCAGTGCAATTGTTAGAAAGTTCAGGGTTCAGATTGCAAATGTCATAGAGAAAACTTGTTTTAAAAACATTCAGGGGGCTAAATGTAACTTTTCAGGACTTAAATGTGATAAAAACATGCACTAATATGATAGGAATTAATAGATGAACTCTTTCGGGGGCCAAATGCAAAATTCACAAGTAAAATAAAGAAATAAAAATTATTTTAAAACTTAAGGGACTGAAATGAAAATGTCTGGACCCAAATGTAATAAAAAAGGACTGAAATGTAACATTTTAGGACCTAAATGTAAAAATCAAAAACTTAACTGAATGGGCCATAAAAGGCCCATTCAAAGATCACCGGAGGTTGTCGATGCTCTACCGCCGACGATCCTCTCCGGTGACCTCCTAAGGGCTCTCTAGAGAGCGGCGGCGGCTACGGAGGCCCGGGGAAGGATCGAGGAGGCGCGGCAGACCTCCTCGAGCGGCAGGATGCGACTGGGGAGGCCCAAGGCCTTCCCCCCACCTCGAGCTCCAGCGAGGAGCTCCGCGGCGGTGGCTGGGACGTCACGGGGGCTCTGGGCGACGGCGGAGCGGCGCGAGAAGCTTTGGTGCCCTGTGGGGAGTCCTCCGGAGGCCCCTTCTTGGAGCCGAGTGCGTCGAAGCAGCGACGGGCGTCGTGACAGCGAGCAGTGGTGACGACAGCACACCGGCTTTGGCGTCGGGTGCGGGTGTCCCCTAGGACAAAGGCGTAGAGGAGGAGAAGATGAAGGAGAAGAAGAGGGGAGGAAGGAGGAGAGGAAGGAAGGAGCCCTAGGGTCTTCCTCTGGCCGTCGGTGTTGGGGAACCCACCACCGGAAGGGGGTCCGATGACGTGCGGGGGGCTTGGCTCCTCCGTGGCACGTCCCAGAATACCTGGAGGGTCCTAAAGAGGGCCTACTGAAATGACACAGATGATGAAGAGGGAGGAGGGTACCTGGAACGACGACTGGATTGTTTCTCCGGCGAAGCTCGACGACGCGCTCCTCGGGGCTGATGCACTGGCGACGTCTCAGGGGACCTCCGGGGATGCGAATGGGCTTGGAGAAAGACTCTGGAGGTGGTGAAATTGGGTGGATGGTTTGAGGCTCAAGATAGGGGAGTTCTCAAGCTGTCTCTCCGGCGATCTCTCTCTGGGTTTTTTTTTCACTCCCTCAGTTCTCTCCCTTCTCCCCTATTGGTGGTTTCTCCAGGTCTTTAAGGGATGGATGGCGTGAGGGGATCGTGGCTGCAGTTGTATTTTCGTGGGAAGGAAGGAGTGGGAAAGCGGGATCAGTTGGCGAAGAAGATGGCACCGTGGATTTTATTTTCATACTTCCTAGGTTTTTGATTAAATATGCAATGGGTGTATTGAGCTATGAGTGGGCTTGGCAATTGGGCCTTTTGTTGTTTTTATTTATTTTTGTTTTGTTTTTTTTTTTATTTTGTTTTAGTTTTTTAAATTTTGTTTTTGATTTTAATAATTTGCTTTGGTGATTTTAATTAAATTCTGATTTTGTTATTTTGAAGTTTAATTGTTTTTAAATTCGATTTTTAGAGGTTTGAATTTAATTAAGAGATTTTAAATTAATTTCTTTTGGGATTTAAAGTTTTTTGGTTTTTTTCATTTTAGGTTTTTGTGACTTAATTAATTAGTTTTAAATTAGGATTTTCAAGATTTTAATTATTTTAGAGGTTTTTAGGTTTTTTTTGGATTTTAATTAGAAGTTTTAGTTTAAATTAAGATTTTGGGTTTTAATTTAATTTTTAGATTTTAAACATGGTTTTTAATTTAATTAGGGTTTTTTTGGATTTTAATTAAAGTCTTGAGTTTGAATTAGGGTTTTTTAACTTAATTAAATGACTTTAGGGTTTTTTTGAGTTTAATTTAGGTTTTCTTTGAAATTAAATGGATTAAAGTGGTTTCAAAATGGATTTTGTTTGATTTTGACTTTAATTAGGGTTTTCACTTGATTAATTTTGATTTTAAGTGGATTTTAGTAGATTTTTTTTAATTTGGTTTTTAATTAGGGGTTTACTTAATTAATTAGGATTTTAAGTGGATTTTGTTTAGTTTTTGTTTTAATTAGGGTTTTAAATGTATTTAGGTTGATTTAGGTGGGTTTTGTTTAATTTTGGTTTTAATCTAGTGGTTTTTGCTTGGATTAATTTAGAGTGGGCTTATGTGGGCCTTATGGGCCTAGTGGGTTTGTGTGGGCCTAAAGTGGGCCTAGTGAGCTTTTGTTGGTCTAGTGGGCTTGTGTGGGCCTAGTGTGGGTCTAGTGGACTTGTGTGGGCCTAAGTGCACTTAGGGTTCTATGGAGTTAGGGTTTAGGAGTGATGGTTGCAACCAGAGCATCTTCGAGAGGAGCCTGCTGCTAAGTGACTGCAAAATCGAGGTGTCTACAAAAAGTTTCTTCTAAACCCACTCCCCTCACTCCATCCCATTTCATGTCCGATAGATCCTCACCATCCACGAAAGAGGAGAATAGTGAGGACGAGTCAAAGAAGCAAAAGAACACCTCCCTTTAGGCCAGGCTCTCCCACCACCACCCATAGCCACTTAAGGCTGCACCAAGCTGGGCCAGCTCACTGCGGTCACCGTCATTGTGATGTTCCTCTACATCGCATTCTCCCGATCCATGGGGTTCGGTCAAAATTAAAAAAACTATTTTAATTTTCTTTTAGATTAACAAGATGTATTTGTCAATATGTAGATGTTAATCTTATAAATTTTTGTATTTTTATTCTGATTCTGTTCTTATGTATACTAATTCATTTGATTTGATGTGTATACTAATTCATTTGATTTGTCTCCAAACAATGTAATTGTCACCCGCCAACACCTTGGACACCAGAGCCATGCTCAGATGATTTGAAGGGAATGTGTAATTGTAGATGAATGTAATTGTAGATATTTGTTACAATGTAATTAGAAAGATTGTTCTTAGAATTTATTTATATGGAATGTGTCCAGGACATAATTATATCCACTGTAAATCTAAAAACATGCAAAACTTACAAAATAAGAATAAATTAGTTGATTAAAAATATTAAAGTCCATAGAAAAAGAAACAAGGACCATTCTGTTTTATTCAAGAATTACAATTGAAGAGAAATTTAAAATTGAAACATGAGAAACAAATTTTTTGTTTAGATGTTCCGATGTACAAACATATCAATAGTAACACCAGTTAACACCTATCAATAGTAACCTATGCCATCATAGTAAGTACAAACATACTTGTCTCTCCTGTTATTAATAAGCTTCTTGTTCCCTAACTTATTGCTTGGATTCAACTATTTTCTAGTATTTACAATTAAAGTTGAACCTTCAATGATTTTGAAACTACTCACATCTCTTTGATTTTCATCCTGTAATACTAGAGAATAAGCCTTATTCAGAATAGGTATTGGTTGCATAAGTAATATTTGCCCTCTTATAGCTGAATAAGATTCATTTAATCCAAACAAAAATTGTATAACACGATCCTCTTGCTCCTTCTCTGCTATTTTCTTTATTCCATCACATGTATAAGCAGGCAAAGGTGAATATGATACTAATTCATTCTACAAAGCTTTAAGCTTAGTAAAATAAGTTGCAACAGATCTCTAATCTTGTGCAATTGATGAAATCATGCATTTGATTTCAAAAATTCTAGGTGCATTACCTTGTGCAAACCTATCTTCAACGTCTTTCCAAACATTAGATGCATAATCCATAGATAAGACACTGCTTGCGATTTCCGAATCAAGAGAATTAACAATCCAGGAGAGTATCATGTCACTATAGTGTTTCCACAGAAGATACTTCTCTAAATCACTTATTGCCAAAGGTTGTTCTATTGATTCATTAACAAAACCAATCTTAATCTTGGCACTTAAGGTCATAACCATTGTTTGTCTCCAAACAATGTAATTGTCATCCGCCAACACCTTGGACACCAGAGCCATGCTCAGATGATTTGAAGGGGATGTGTAATTGTAGATGAATGTAATTGTAGATATTTGTTACAATGTAGTTAGAAATATTATTCTTAGAATTTATTTATATGGAATGTGTCTAGGACATAATTATATCCACGTTAAATCTAAAATCATGCAAAACTTACAAAATAAGAATAAATTAGTTAATAACTATCTCAACCGTTAACAAAAAAAAAGAATAAATTAGTTAATTAAAAATATAAAAGTCCATAGAAAAAGAAATGAGGACCATTCTGTTTTATTCAAGAATTACGATTGAAGAGAAATTTAAAATTGAAACATGAGAAACAAATTTTTTGTTTAGATGTTCCGATGTACAAAATCTAAAACGTCCAAAATGATAATCTTTCCATGGAATGTGAAAATTTTGATTATTTCTCAATCTAAAAGTTTGAATAAAACAGTGGCAAAGTTTGAATAAAAACCCAAACATCCACAGTCGCATAAACCCGCGCCGTTATTTAATACCTAAGCTCTGCGTTCACCTTGAAAATTGCGTCCATCCATGTGGATTCAATTGGACGGTTGGTTAATCAAAGGCCAGATTGATTGACCAAGTTCTTGACATTGAGCGATTACGTCATTATAAATGTCAACACTCCCCTAAAGTCTCCAATGCATGAACGCCCCACACTCATTGTCAGGTTGTCTCACAACTACTCTTGGCGTGTCTCAGAAAACAGAATAATAATAATAATAAGGAGGAGAGGAGGAGGATGAGAAGTTTATTGCAATATGCAGACCAAGAAATCAGCATTACCCAAAGAGTCGGCAAATTGTGTGCACCACTATTCTATTAATAATTGGTTAATAGATCGAGAAGAAAGTCAAAGTCAACCAAAATCATTCAGCGTGTGAAACGCACGCACATTATATCGGTAAACGCTTCCAAACTCGATCCCTTCCGCGGTTTCCATTAGCCCGGAAGTTTCCCGTTGTGATCTCGACGACATAAACAACGAGATCGTGTTGGACTAGTGAAGAAAACGACTCCGATAACGATGAGGCTTCTGACTCCACACGCTTCTTTATTTTTATTATTATTATTATTATTCACATCTATACGTGGACTTTTCCTATTGTTCCGTCACCTGATGCGTAATTTGCTCGCGCTTGATAATGCTGTTGGTTTTCTTGTTGTAATGGCTCACTACTGAGCAATGCTTGGGGCAGCAACCATGCTGCCTTTTATGGTCTGTACTGATGCACTTTCGGTTGCCTTGTGGATTCGCAATACACCTTTTAATTTTGATTACCTTGAGCCAAAAAAAAAAAAACCCAAATGTGAAGGATAAATTGCATAGGATAAACGGCGAGAACAAGTCAGACTTCACATATTTTATAGTGTGCGGTATATACCCACCAAACACGCATATCTGCATCTTTAATTGTACAAGTTTCAAAATTTCAACATCTATATAATATCTATATATGTATCAAAGTTCAGGTGGTTTTAAAATTTCTACCACGTAAATCAAAATTTTAAGGTAAGTCAAATTAGAATTATGGTGGATAGATTTAATCTATAATTTTCGTAGTGCCTTCGGTTGAAGTCTCAAGTGATCTTACCAATATAAAAATTAGAAACAAGGGCGTAAATATTGTTATAAATTCAGACAGAGATATACACATAAAAATATGAAGCTTGTAGAAGTATATGTGTAAACGTAATTGTTATGAGACTAATGAATGTAAAAAAAAAAAAAAAACTATATAATTATTAATACACGCTTGACAGCAAGGGAAACTAGAATTTCTATGTATTATTCACGGCTGACGGCAAGATCACAGCCGTTCCTACTTCCTACTAACTCTCACCATCTCTCACCCTTTATTTTTCTTAATAAAAAAAATTGGAAGAATACGGCTTTCGAATAAAAAAAATCATATTTACTCACGCACGTACTACCCACCACCATCGACAACAGCCTGTCTTGGTTCTGACCCCCTCTCGTTAGCAATCGAGCGGCATATATACCACCCCCTACGGCTCTACCGCCCTTTCCATTCTCTCCTCACAAACCCTAATTCCATGTGTTCTTGCAGTACCATCCAAGAGGAAGAAGGAGAAGATTTGAAGAAGAACCATGTCCAATATTCCGACCTCTCTCTGTGACGCATCTCTAACCCTCTTCCATCTCACCATCTCCAGCTCTGACCCTTGGCCTTTCTCCTTCTAACGTCAGCCCAACCTTGTCTAGTTCTTTCTCTAGTCTTTCTCTCTCTCTCTCTCTCTCCCTCTTCCTCTTCCATCTCCTTCTCTGATCTGTTACAGGTTTCGATAGCTTGATCGCTCTTTAGGTTTGATCGAGCGAGGAAAGAACGATTGGTAGCAGCGATGGGTCACCTCCATATTCCACATCTGACGAACAGCAACAGCCATGGAGGGCCCAAGGACATCCCAAAGGGATATCTAGCCATCAAGGTGGGGCAAGAAGGGGAGGAGCAGCAGAGGTTTGTTGTTCCGATTTTCTACTTCAGCCATCCCCTCTTCCTGCAACTCCTCAAGGAAGCTGAGGATGAATATGGGTTCGAGCAAAAAGGAACAATAACTCTTCCATGTCGTGTCACGGAGTTCAGGAACATCCAGGGGCTAATTGACCGGGACAACTCCTACGCAAGCCACGGCCATGGCGCCCACCACAACCACAACAACAGCCACATGCTCCTTGTTGGGTGCTTCAAGGCCTAGAAGAGGAATCCAAGCAGCGATATCATGGAGGGGAGATCTCTTCTCACATATTTGGCTGATTGATCTTTGTAGATTTGTTGGTGTTTTGTGGGTCATTATGTGTATTTGCCATGCATGGGATTCTTCTTTGTTTCGTTGTTTCTAGCCTTCCAGGTGAATTTTCTTTTCTTGGGTCTTTGATGATGAATACGATAATTGTATTTCTTGTTTGATATTTGAATTAATACATATCTATATATTCTGCTTTTTAATTTGATCTATCTCTATCTGGCACTTTGTGCATGGTGCAGTTGTAATTAATGTGCTGTTCTTTCGTGCTTTCTGTTTCCCTTACATTCCTGTGATGCTTCCTTTGCCGATAATGGTGATTCATAAGATCTCTGGAAAGCAATGGAAGGGGCATGAATTGGAATCTAACATGGTTTGGAACAACTGGATTAACGCGGTTCCGGGTGCTTGTTCACCTGTATCAATTTTTTTTTGGGGGGGGGAGGGAGGGATCATCTGTACGTGTTAATTAATTAGTTTCACACTTAGATATCCTTTAACTTCTCTTCTAACTCTGATGACTCTTCTGTAAATGATGGATAGAGATAAAAGATGAGGAAAACATGTTTAATTTGCTAAACTAACCTAAAAATGTTGCATGTAAACGTAGCTTGCAATTAACAATTCTACTTTTTCTTCTTTATGCAATTCCTTTGTGCCAAAGGCAAATGAACAGACACGGATGGTGAAGGGTACATGATACAAATTATTAATTGATAGCTGCTTGGCATCTTCCTGAAAACAAAATACAAATCAACACCATGCAATGAAAACACATCAGAACCATAAACACAATTATCATAGGAATCACTCTCACATTTTGTCCGATATACCCATGTCAAATCAAGAAATTAAGTAGCTGCATACTTATTTCCATATCGGTTAAGGCTAATATGATTTAAAAAATAGGATTTTAAAAGTGATTGATTGTAGTGGAAGGAACTGCAGCTTCCGGGTAAGTACAGCGCTAGGTGGATGCCGTTTTATTTGGAAGTTTGGTAAAGATTTACGCACTATAAATTTATGATTTCATGGACAATATTTCTTAAAGTCGTCTTCCTCTCAGAAATGCCTGCATGATTACAACCTGCACGTTACTGCTTGCTGATTTGTATGTTCTAGATTTATTACTATTTCTGTTTTTGATGTGGTCATTAATTTCTCGTAGATTTGCAACCACAAGACCACAATAGGCAACTGGTGTTTATCTATTTCTAGTTGTTTTTTTTTTCCCCTCGGATCGATCATAAAATAGAGATTCCCTGTTGTGACATGTAAATTAAAGAACTAAATGTCAAACCCTCGCATAAAAATATCCTAAAAATAATCCAAAAGTGTGGCCCCAATGGAGGAATTGATCAATATCACCACAACTTAAAAATCGCTTTTAACCACACATCTCTGACATTATCATAACATATATGAACTCAAAAGTTCCACTTGTCTAATAGTATAGACCTTCCGAATTCTCAGTATCTTAACTGTACGTAGTAATTGCCTAATTGCATTCATGACTTGCACCCAAGCCTTGACGGACAGTTTGATTATTTTGTAACTAGTGAGATCTGTATAAGTTAAACATTAGAAGGGTTATGTCATTAGGGACGATTTCGTGATGCTTCACGTATTTGAAATTACATGAACTAGTAAGAAACTAAGAACGACTCATAAGTATGATGAAGCATGATCAATGACCTAATAATCAAAAGTCTGAAAGGGCAATAAAGTAAAATACTTCGGAAGCTAAATTGAGCTTTTCAACTTTCATGGGACCTATATGCACAAATAATATAACTTTTAAGCAAATATATTAGGGATGAAAAAAGGAATACGCGAGTAGAACTGCTACTAATTAATTATGCAGGAACTTTTTGTAATCTTATGAATCTATGAAAATGACAATCTAAGCAATTCAAATGCATGGTCCATAGAAAAAGATTTTTTACCAAGCAAAGATGGCTCATTTCAGAGCGGGGAGCGGCGGCTAGGACTTGGAGTGGCGGGAGCAGATCTGTCTCTCCCTCCTTCTTCGCAGATCTGCCTCTCGCACGAGCAACGGGAGCACGAGCGGCGGGAGCAGCTGTTGCACGAGCGGCGGCTAGGGCTTGGAGCGGTGGGAGCACGGCAGGAGGAGCGGCGGGAGCGGTGGGAGCGACGGGAGGGTAGTTTCTCCTGGGGGGAGCGGCGGGAGCAGATCTGCCCCTCGTAGATCTGCCCCTCCCTCCTTCTATGCAGATCTGCCTCTCGCACGAGCGGCGGGTGCACGAGCGACGGCTAGGGCTGTTGCACGAGCGGTGGTGAAGGCTTGGAGCGGTGGGAGCACGGCTGAGCTAGACCTATTGCAGGCTCCGGTGTCTGCTCAAGGCACGACGGTGGTGCACGGCATGGGGAGCGGTGGAGCGGCGCGAGCACGGCAAAGCAGGACCTAGTGCAGGGCTCGCAGGGCACTGGCTCCGGCGAGGGGTGCTTCACCATTGCGTAGGGGCAAGAATGGCGG
>JAMKQA010003467.1:0-29549 GCA_024699735.1 Posidonia australis
GTCTGAATCAGAAGAAGACGATGAAGCGACATCAACTTCAACAGGCAGAACAGACTCTCCAATAGAATAAATCTTTATGTAAATAAATGTAAAACAAAGATTGTAAATATCTTTTGTTTTTTTATGTAAACATGTAATACTTTTTTTGTATTTAAAAAAAAAATTAATAATAAAATATTTTTTTTATTCTTTTTTTATATTATTTTTTTTTGGGCCAGATGGAGCGGGCCGGGCCGTGGGCCGTGCCGGGCCCGACCGGGCCGGCTGTTTCACGGGCCGGTTTCCATGTCTATGTCCTCTTCTCCATGCCACCAACGCACCTACCATGCAAGGATTGACCACCAAAACCCCAGGTTTCCCATAGCCAAGGGACACCTTCAGTGGTGAGAGTTGGAGAGAGACCAATTCCCTACAGGAGAGCCAGAGAAACCCATCGAAGAACTAAAGTGCGCCTGAGAGAAACGAACCCCTCCACCAGCTATAACCCTCTTTCTCTGCATCAGGGAAGCATCCTAGCCACTCGTCAAACATCTCGAGCTCCTCGAACCCGACCTCGATTGTCGAGCTGTCGTCCCCATCCTACTCGTTGGAATTCCAGTCGTCAGCAATAAGTAAGGACAACCGACCATCACAGGTATCTTTGCACTCCCTTTGTTTAGAGGATAGTCTAGTCGTTTTAGTTTTACATTCTCATAGAGTTTTCCAGTCGATTTTACTATTGTTTCTTTGCATCCCGTTTCTTCACTGCCGATGGACGACGAGTGCCAGGGTGTGAACACTTGGCCACAGCTAGCCCGAGGCATCTTCCTCCTCCCCTCCAACCATCCTATCACTCCTAAGCTGTGCCGTAGTCCTTGGCCTTCCCCCGTGGTCAACTGGATTCCGATGAGTCTTGACATCGACGATGGAGGTGGGTGGAGGAACACATGCCCTCTCTCAAGATTTCATCGCACCCAAGACATTTCTTTGATCCTTCCCAAGCTTCCCCGGCCATCCCTAAGGTCCGACACAACCTTTAGCCATTGCCATGGTTGGAGTGAGTCGTACGGTCCGACGAGGAAGTGGGAGGGGGATCGAGAAAGGGTCTTGTGTGCTTTTGATCAGTTTTTTCGTGTGTTTTCCCTTGTTTGGTTTTAGTTCTTGCTTCCTGGATGTCTTTGTAGCCTTAGTAATACATGTCTTGCATGGGGAGAGGCGATGAAGGAGGATGGTCTGAGCTCTGTTCTAAGCGTGCGTCCCGATTACGCGCCTATGATGTGCGTATCCATCACGGACTATGGGATGCAAGACCTGACCAAGCCTTGATTGGGTGACCTTTAATTTAGACTTCATTTGCGTGTTCATCTCCATTGGCATGTTTTTTTAGTTTCGTGGTTCACTTGAATTTCGTGTTGTCGCTTGGGCCCTCCTCATTTAGGTGGTTTTCTTTCGATTTTTAAAACCATGCATGATCCCAACCTCCATACATATTGCCAATCCTCCACTAGCTACCACATTATAACCTCGAGGTGTGTTAAGGATTGGTCGTGAAAGTTGGTTGCTTAAATGTGTTTGGGGGCACGTTCTAGGCATGGTTGATCTAGGGATCAACTCCGGCACAGCTTAGCCTCTAACTTCGTCACATTTTCATCCCTTGCATCATTTTACGTCTTCCACTTTGATTGCACTTTTGATTTGCTACGTTGCATCTTTTGTTTATCCTGCTTCATTTATGTATCGTTTATATATTAGTCACACATCAATCGGCGTCTATGCGTCTACATAGTCATATATGCGAGCAATATGTCCAAGAAAGATCGACTCGTCGGACGTGCGGGGGTGTCTAATACCTTCCCCGCACATAATAGGAATCATTATCCTTTCTTTGGTCCGTAATGACCCATATGTTGCGTCCATTAGACACGAAGTCATTTTCATTTTGCATTCAAGTTTGAGTTTCGATTTCCGATACGGTTTTCCTCGTCTTTCCGTTTTTTTAATAGACTAGGTGATAACTCTCTATTTTATCTTTATTTTTGCTTTGTTTTTTTTTGGTATTTTCGAGTCCTTTTCCCTCGTCCTTGTATTCACTAGATCTGTCATGGCCCTATCGGTCTCCATACGGTCCTGATCGCATCAGAGCGCGGTTTTCTCCCGTTGGCATGGTCACAATCGTTATGTTTCCCATTACATACAAAAGAACAACTCATTGTCACTGATTTTTTAGTTATGTCCTTTTCCTTATCATTTCTAGTTATATCTATCATACATTGTCAATACAATACACATAATAACATTTCAAATAAAATTAGACCATAATCTCACATAAAAAATCATCTAAACAATACCCACATATCTATTCAAGTGAATAATACCCATATAATACAAATCCTATATGTAATGGTGAATAATACTCCATAATATCGATTCAAATCAAGATAGCAAAGTAATGGTGTAAATTTAAAAAAGAGCTGCAATAAACCATAAACCCAGTACCTTCCTTCCTAGATGTTGAAGTAGACTTTTTAAGCACTTAGAATACTCTTAGTGCCTAGTCAATAATGGAAAGGCATCTTAGCATCTGTAAATGCATACACTAGTGTGCTGCCACTATGAAAGATGCAGTTTGCTTCTATTATATTCGTTTTCTTTTGCTTCATTAGTTGGTCTGTAGATGTACTACCAATAAAAAAAGGTCCATATATGAGCTAAAGACAAATTGATCAAGGTCTACAATTAGAAATCATTTCTAAATAAGCTTGTGAATGTTTCAATAATTTAAATTGGAAATCCAATTTTCGGATTACATCACAGTACACTTGAGATGTGAAATTGGCACTTCCATTGAGTCTGCCTGGTAAGTAATATAGATTCTTGCCCTAAATTGCAAATTTCTACTTGAATTATTTGAAGATGGGGTGTGCTATCAAATTGAAGATCAGCAATTTCTACCTCAACCTGTTTAAAGGTATTAACTGCACTTCTATGTGAGTTTTATTCTCTACTTAGACTCTATTATTTAAAATAGTTTAAAGAAACAATTTTTTTAAGATATAATGCAAGCATTATTGGTCATTTCAAAAAACAAAAACCCGTATTATTGGATTATCTATTACTAAATTTAAAATGTAAAAGCAATCCCTAATTCACTGTATTCTTGCAAACAAGAAGCATTCTCATTTAAAAATAGAAATGTTACACTTATTATCTTTGAGCAGTAATCAAGAGAATTTTATTAATAATACTAAGAAAATACAAAAACAAGCCTTAACAGGCAAATTAGCCAAAGGGGAAAAAATAACAGTAAAGGAAACGATGAAACCAACAAGAATCCTTGCAACCAAGCACAACTAAAACAATCAAGCAAGATCCTTAGTCGCATCAACAACAAGCCACCATTGTAATACAAAAAAACCAACTATGTTTCCTGTGTAAGCATCGAAGTCGAGCAACTTTATGAAAAAGAAATGGCGGTGGTGGTGTTATGTAGGATTTGTGAGGAGGGATCAAAGAAGAAATTGATGAAGGAAGGAAAGAAAGACGAAAAAGAACCCATGAAAAAAGAGCAAAGACGATTCCAACTTTGAGTTCTGGTATGATCTTCGAGCCATCACTACATATCGTAGCTTTAATACGATGTCTACTACCGAAGGGGTTAGCGTTAGGGTTAGGGTTTAGCGTGTGGCGACACAAAAGAGAGTGAAAGCACTACATTAACATCGTGGAAAGAGATTGAGAGTGTTTGGTTCTTGTGGATGGATAGATAGAGGAAGGGGGTTGTTTAGAAGAAGTTAAGAATGGATGTATGGAGAAAGAGAACACTACCATTCTTGACCTCTTTTTAGGTAACGGTAGAAGGAAGGGGGACTTTTGGATGAATAAAGGGAGGAAGGGAGACTTTGTGGTTGGGTGTGTGGGTGGAGTGTCAGAGAGCATGTGTATGGGGATTGGAGGCTTGGGTGTTGAAGAACCCATGATTAGATAAAAACAGCCTATGAAAAAAAAAACCTACTAAAGAGAAAGAGCTTACAAGAGAAGACTAAGAAGAGGAACTTGTCGGAGAGAGATGAAGGTGAAATGCTGATAACTTATTCATTGTCGAATGACAGAAGGTCGAGAACTTGTGAGTGCCAGTGAGGATAGGAGGTGTATGTGAGAGGATTTCCATTCAAATTTAGGTTTTAGACCACGAAAACAAAAATCCTTTTATTTTTTATACTTGGGAAACAATTAAAAAATATTTTTCTTTTTGAATGAGACAAAAAAGTAGTTAAATGGAAAATATTTTACTCTTCTTTGATTTCCAATGGTACAAACCATTGGACCAAGAAAAAGAGCTTGTCGGGGGGAGACGACGGTAGAGTACTGAGAACTTATTTGTTGTGGAATGATAAGAGGTTGAGAACTCGTGAATACTAGGGAAGATAGGAGGTGTATGTGAGAGGATTTTCCATTCAAATTCAAGTCTGAGACCACGGAAACAAAAAATCCTCTCATTTTTTATACTTGGGAAACAACTAAAAAATATTTTCCTTTTTGGATGAGACAAAAAAGTGGTCAAATGGAAAATATTTTACTTTTCTTTGATTTCCAATGGTACAGACCATCGTTCTTTTGATGTTTTTGAATTCGAATTCTAAAGTCTATTTGGTAACGATTATTAGAATGTTTCTGAAAAGTTGAATCAAATAGGTTTTTTTAAACCAGATTATTTCAATACGTTAGTTTTTTATTTGTACATAAAAATTTTCAAATAAGTTGATTATAAAAAAACTACGAAGACTAATTTTTTTAAAAACATTACTTATGAGAATAATTTATTTTTCTATAAGTGTTATCAAATACTATCTTAGTTATTTTTTGTTTTTGAAATCGATAGATATATATTTTTTCAAACCTAAAAAAGAAGTATGAGTTTCATTCCTTCTGATCAACTACGTTATGATTTGAATTCTAGTTATCTATTTAAAAAAACGTCTGAAATTTGCCCAAATTCTAGGAACACGAAGCAAATCCATCCGTTGATTGCGCTATGAAGATAAAACCAAAACCTCCCAACCTTTTATTTAAGAAAACTGCCATCTCGCGCCTGATCGATCCCGCTCTCTCTCTCTCTCACCCTTCCCTTCGCTTCCTCTTCTTCCCCGCTCCCTCTTCTCTCTTGCTGCCCTAAATCCCCGCATCCCACCGCTTCTGCTGCTTCCCCGATCCGTCCGGCGTCTCCCTTCAACTGGCCTTGCCCGGGGCCCGCCGGGCTCATCGCTTCCTCGGCCTCGACCGTCACTTCTTTCTTCCCTGTCTTGAATTGGCTGGTTCCTGCAATCCGCATTGGTGATTGAGTCAGAGGTTGTACCTTTTCTCTTTCCCGTGATGTATTAATTCTGGGGTATCGGGTGTTCTCTGCGGCCAATTTTTTGTTCAATTGATTTGTTCTGCTGCTCCCGGGGTTTAGTTGGTGGTTTCTGGATTTAATTTGGAGGGGATTCTGCTTTGTGGTAGTGGATGTTGTCTTTGGCTTATTATAATTGTGGGAATTCTGGTGCCTGCGTGTTCAAGATTGTTTTGGGTCTTGGTTTTTTTAAGATACTATGTAATAGGGGTGCAAACGGATTGTATAAGGTACGGATATGGATGTTACCATATTTGTATCTGTTTTTGAAGTACAAAATACAGAATGAAAACTATACATCTATATCCTTAAAAAAATGGAAATAGATATGGATACAGTATGGATATTTGATGGACGACATGAATAAAAAAAATAGATATAGTAGAATATGAAAAAAAATATGTCTAAAGCTTCAAATATATGTAAACGAACATATCTTACATAACTAATCATATGAAAATCAGTAAATTATGACTATTGTTATTAAAAATATATATATTATAATGTCATACCATCGTACAAGGCCATACTGACATTATGACAGTCCATTGTATGATTACAGGTAATAGGAAAATTTTGTATTGTACTATGTAGGGCATGTGCCGTCTATGTTATTTAATTTGCTAGCTTAAACCCATTAAATTCCTTTGATGATCCCCAGAATTAAAGTTGAACTGAATCCCAAGTTGTTTTCTGTCCCAAAAAAAAATGCTGTTGTCAAACTGTGCTTCCTCCGTCTTGCATGATGCAGTGAATATAATGTGCAACATTGTTTTTCAGTGGCTACTTCAGGCTTGCATTGTTTTAATATTGCTCCCTCAGTATATCACATTCTTGCTTCCTTCTGCTCTAGTTGATCTGAAATGTTAAGTTTCATACATTCATGACATTCTCACCAATCAAAAAAAAAAAAAAACTTTCATACCATTGGACACACCATGTTATCATCCATCCTCGGATCAGCCTACTTACCAGTGTATCTGCATGCGTAGACTGATTATCCATATGGGCCATTTTTCTTAATCAAATCCCAGCAGTCTTAGGACATACTATAATACAAAATAGAGAGTCAACATGGCTATAGGCATTCATACAACATCTTGCTCCTGTTATAATCTTATACTCTAGTACCGATCAACTTCCACTATTGAGCCAATACTGTGTTGTACTGTATAATCAACTTTTTTATTTTTCTTAATTGTATCATGCAAAACTCAAAATGCTTGCTTAGCACATTTAAGTATTTGATAGTTTTTGGAAATACACTCTTAGATGGCAAGTTAGAGCCAATGCTCAAAAGTATGTTGTTAGAATAAATTGATCCTTATATGGATCTTTATGTTATCCAGTTAATAGGTTGTTTGTAGGTTAAGTATATCTTCTCTTATATATAGGAGATTGTAATCTATTGTCATGATATAATATAGTAGTTTTCCTTTCTCATTCCATATGGTATCAGAGCATAGGGAAAATCCTAAGATTTGAGAGAGAGAGAGAGAGAACACAATAGCCACTGTCGTCGTAGATCTACTATCGATGACGGCGGCAGTCCCGTGAAAGAAAAAAAAACTCATCTCCATCTTCCTCGTCGATCCGTTCTTCTTGTTGTTCTCAAGAGCTCCATCTTCTCCTTCACTGTTGGCTCTACTTCCACTAGTCTAGTTGTTGACCATGTCCTATCCCTTCCGTCTAGCGGCACCGATAGCCCCCACAACCACGTTTGCCGCCGCCCTATCCAGAGCTTCCAGGCTCACCGGTAGCCCTTGTAGGGCTCCCCGCTGCCGGCCAGACCACCAAAAGGGCAGTCTAGCCCTTCTACCTTGTTGGAAGACGTCTCATGCCACTCGAGGGCCCTTGTCCAGGGATTCCAGCTGTTCTAGCCTTGTCGTTGATGTCATTGTCTCCAACCCATTCCTCTACTGCCTCCGCCCTCCAGACATGTCGCCGGACCTCCTTCAGCCATCGTCCAGGCCACAGTTCAGGCCTCCGCCGACGTCGTCTAGCCCCGTCGCCATCGAGGAAGGGGGAGAGGAAGTAGGAAGAGAGGGAGAAGAGGATGCGTACCATCGTCTAGCCCGGTCGTTGTCTCCTTCCTCCGTCAGATTCGTCTTCCTCGTCGTCCGTGTTGCTGCTCTTGAGATGAAAAGTGAAGAAGACGAGCAGGAGAGGAGAAGGGGAGAATGAGAAGAAAGGGGGGGGGGGGATTTGAAAGAAATAAAAAAAGGGAGTAAAACGGGAAAAAATTAGAGGAAAAGGAGAAAAGAGAAAGTGAAAGGAAGAAAAAAAAAACAGAAGGAGAGAGAGAATGTGGGTGGGAAAAAAAAGGAGAAAAGAATGTGTGAGAAGAAGATGAGAGGAAAAAAAATACTTGTCTTAGACGGTTTTCAGATCTCACATCGTGTTCGTTGTGTGGACATGTCATGTCCGCACGTGTTGGTGTAGCAGTCCAGCTACTTACTGATATTTCTGATCTTGCGTCGTCTCCGTTGTGTGGATCTGTCAAGTCCACGTGTTGATACAGTAGTCTGACTACTCTGTTAGTATGATTTTTTAAATGAAGTCTTCTTCTTCGTATCCATTTATATAACAAGCTGTGCATGTTAGATGCTCTAGCTTGAGAAGGAGTGTTAGAATAAATGGATCCTTATATGGATCTTTATGTTATCCAGTTAATAGGTTATTTGTAGGTTAAGTATATCTTCTCCTATATATAGGAGATTGTAATCCATTGTCATGATATAATATAGTAGTTTTCCTTTTTCATTCCACACATGTCCCACCATATGACAGGGGTACAGTTGCCAGACAATGTTGCCCAGAATTTTTCCAATTCTTATAACAAAGTGTCACTTCCTTTATACTTCAGTAGGCTTGTGAACGAATGTGTTACCATATGTAAGTTGATAAATAAAAATTTCCCTTTTTCAAGCAGCTGGTTGCATTGAATTGAATTTGAAAGTCAATAGGATAGTAATTTTTCAATTTTGAGTACCTTGATATTGTAAGTGTTGTACGGCATGAGATGATTTAATATCCGGTGACATGTTGATTTTTTATCTATATTTCACATGTTGGTGTGTGGAAATTGCCTGTTGTTGTAAGTTCATGTTTTCTCACTCTGAATAGTTGATTGACACACTATCTATGCAAATTTATGTTATTTTAGGACTTGACTCATGGAAGGCCTCCCACATAATAAGAGCAAACATGCTTTAGAGGATAAATTTACCTAAAAACTCTTTGAACAGTAGCAGGATTGAGCTTGTAACCTAGGGAAATGGGGGTTTTTAGTTGAGGGGCTATCATGGCAGAAGCTCCAAGGGTATGTTATTGTACATGTTCCTAGAGAGGAAAAAAAAAGTCTTGATGTTTTCTTGACAACACCACAAGTAGGCTTAAACCTATTCAACTACAAGGAAAGGGGCGAACCATTGATCCTCCAACCTTCCGTACCTTGTATTGTATCCATATGTTTTTAAATATTGCACTCTACTGACAAGCGGGGATTTACTTCTGCAGCTTGAAGTATGTACAGGAGAAAGCAATATTTAGCTGCCAGGAAGAGGGGATATACATAGGACTATCAAATTGTTAGATGACAAAATTTTCATGGAATCTTCTTCAAAGGTATGCTATTTATTTGTCTTGCAGTTATTAGCAAAGTTCATTGACACTGCATGCATGATCATTATATTTGTTATCTAGTTTTAGTCTTGATATTTAATTTGAGCTGTCCTGTTTCATATAGGAATTTCAGTCGGTATAGTCATCCATGCAGATCTAGTCAGTTAAACTAACTTGGGTCCATTTCATCTTCCCCAAGTCTTTCCCTCTTTCTCTCACTGATTGAGACAACCTAGTTCTCATGCAAATGCATGCATGCTTCCATGTGCGTGCATGCATGTGCAGTTGTGCACACACACAGAGAAATTTACAAATTGGCCCCTTGTTTTTGCATTTATTTTACAAAAATCTCACAATTTTCAAAAAAAACAAGGGTGTGAAGTAATGTTAATTTTCAAGTTTCTCAAATTTCAGTTTTAATTTTAGTTGGCTTGGCCCAATTATCCTTAAAAAGTATTTTCAAATCATCCCTTACATTCTTAAATGAATGTAATGTTAATTTTTATGTGAAGGGCCCATTTGTCAATTTTCATGTAACGCTATGAGCAAATAATTGTCATCCTATTGTCAATAGACAATCAACTTGCAATTTTCAAAATTTCTCCAAATATGAAGGGGATATGTCAATTTTTTAAAGTGGTGGGACCTTCTTTTATAAGAAGTTCTAACTTGAGGGTGATAGATGTCAATTTCTCAAAAAATTGAAAAAAAATTGCTGTTTGCGAATACCATATCTATCTTCAGAAAGGATACTTGTATGTCCATTTATGTGTTAGTAATAATGGAAATAAAGATACATGTACATGTACCTGTAGGCATCATTCCTTCAAAGCGGTCCAATACACCATTAGGTAATCTTTTCACATTTTTTCCAAAAGTGCTAAACTCAATACGTTTTGAAATACTTAATGGTTGAACCAACTATTTCATTTTGGCTTTTGAAACAAATGTTTTAGCTATACATTATAATATTCATAGTATTCCAACAAAATTTTGATGCATCATGTACCATGTCTTCCGTCTCTTATAACTCAGGAGGAATACATGGATCTGAATACCTTGGCTAGTCGGCTTGATGGGATAATTATGCTTTTTCTACAAGTTTTTTATACTGAGCCTGCCACTTCCCGTGCTTCTTCTGGCCTTTTGCCTATAAATGGTATGCCACCTGTCATATCCTCTGAGTGGTTCAGGCAACTACTTCTTCTACTTGCAGATATTCTGTGTTTCCAGTTGTCCTTTGTGCTAGGAAATGGTCTTGTGGAAAGGAAGACACTCTTGTCAAATACCAAGAAATTTACAAACTGATTTCCTTGTGATGATCATGGTTCTAAATGTCGATTTCGCGTTGGACTTCGATAAGTTGAAAAATAGACACGTGTTGGGGAAATATCGGTATGTCGGAATTGTGTCGGTGGAAACACGGTAAAAAAAATTTACATTTGTTCATAAAACTTCCATTTCGATATCGTGTCGGAGTTATGTCGGTAAATTAAAAATAAGACACGTGTCGAAGAAATTTCGGTGACACGCGTAGACATTTAGTACCATGGTGATGATACATTTACATCCTATGTTAAGATCAGCTGCAGATGTTGTGCCTTTTTGACAATGATTTTTTGTTTTGTTTTCGCAGCAAACGTGCATATGGAATTTCTTCAAGGACAGCTAAATGATCATATTACTTATGGAAAAAGTTATGACCCGCCATTGGTGGATATAATGGGGCAAAATATTAGACTATCAACAGCTTCCACAAATCCCATTGATGGTAAATTCAATAACATTGAGATGCTTATGTTATATGGAGAGCAGAAATCTACTAATCACATGACAAATGAAAAGTACACAAAATCACATGAATTTAGTCACTGTGTGATTTTGCCATATATCTAGCACCTTTGTCAGTGAACAAATAATTGGCAATACTTCATCTTACTGCTGTTTAGATTTATGTGCTAGCTACTATCCACTGCACTGTTTTTTCTGAGAATCCACTGCACTGAATTTTAGGTCATTAGCAGAAAACTGATGCACTTAATGCTTTAGTTTTAGTAAGGGCCCATCACTCATAAGTCATAAGAAGTAATAAGAACCTGCATAAATGGGGATGGTTGCTTCTGTTTATGTTGTTTCCAATATGGTATGCAACATACAATATGTCTTTTTATGTTGTTTATTGAATCTGTGGATAACATTTTGTTATTTACCATGTTCTTTGGTAGGTGATGTGTCTCTAGTGATGGATCCCAGATATTATGTTTCTGGAGATAATGTCTCTACGAATTTCCTTCACTCGGTCCAAACCTACAAACAGTTCAATTCATACAATCATCGGAGCTATACCATGGACTCTCCTAGAGGTTTCTTTGTGTCATATCCAACTTCCCAGCAGGCTTATCAGGTACTTGAAACCTTAATTTTTTCTGTAAGGGTAATGTGTGCTTTATCCAACAATAATCTATTGCAATTTTAAGCATCACTAACCAAGAAACTGCTATGGCTGTAGCTGCAAAGTAGTCCACTTATGCATCAGCAATCTCTCAGATGGCAGCAGCCTTCCACGCAAGGCAATATGTTAGGTATAATAAATGCAGAAACAGAAAGTCATACTGGTATCACATCTGAAGACACGAGGATACGCCAGCGTGACGAAACCAACTTCTTGATTTTATATCGTCACACAGTAGCATGCTTGGGACAACAGAAAGTATGCAAGGACGTGCGCTGCAGAAACCTGAAATTGTTGCTTGAACATATGAAGACTTGCTATGGCAGTTGTGAACTTGGCTGCAATAGTTATCGGGCAATAGTAGATCATTACAATGACTGTTTTAGTCACTTTCAATCTTGTGATCCACTCTCAAAGATCACAACTGGGCGTCACCTATGTAATTCTGGTGTAGAACATTTGAATGGCTACGCCTGGAGGCCCCTGAATGATGCTGATTTACCATTCAGTGCATCATATTCCTTTCTAAATGATAAAATTGCTTCACCAAAACGTTTAAAGACGGAACATCAGTCATTTTCTCGTTTTCCCTGGGGTAAAGATTCTCAAGTAATCCTACCAATGGAGTCTATCAGTGACCCTCTAACAAAATATCCGCTAGAGGAGCACTTTGATGTCAACAAATCTATGGCTTCCAGGATGGGGAATGTAGAGATGCAGTCAAAACTTTCTGCAAGCTCCCCTTCTCAAGTCTTTGAAATGTTTGATGTTGCTGGGTCCAACTCCATTGATGTTATTGACAAAGCTAAGACTGATGTTCAATCTGCCATTCCTTCAGTAATTGGTGGTCAGTGTGCAGAAGAAAATGTGCAATTTCAGATAGGGATTGATAAGAATGTTCAGAAGGAGACAGAATCTATTGTGGCACCATCAGAGGACCATGCATCAGAATCAAAGTTTATAGGTGTTCTCAGCAAAGTTGAGCCTGATGTTCAATCTGTCATTCCTTCAGTGATTGGTGGTCAATGTGCAGAAGAAAATGTGCAATTTCAGATAGAGGTTGATAAGACCATTCAAAAGGAGACAGAACCAATCATGGCACCATCAGAGGACCACGCATCAGAATCAAAGTTTATAGGTGCTCTCGGCAAAGTTGAGCCTGATATTCAATCTGCCATTCCTTCAGTAATTGGTGGTCAATGTGCAGAAGAAAATGTGCAATTTCAGATGGAGGTTGATAAGACCATTCAGAAGGAGACACAACCTATCATGGCACCATCAGAGGACCATGCATCAGAATCAAAGTTTGTAGGTGCTCTCAGCGAAGTCAAGTCTGATGTTCAATCTGTCCTACCTGATGGCAAACATTATTTACCACAAAACATGCAAGTTCAGATAGAGGCTGGTATGATTGAGATGGAAGTGAAGGACAGTATCACTACACTGTCAGAGAATGCTGCATCTGAAACAATGTTGGCGAAACTGAAGATTAAGGGTCTGTCTTTGATTGAATGGTTTACTGCTGATCAAGTAAAGAAGCACTTGAGAAGTATCAAGCAGACAACTAATCAGGTTAACCCAAATCTTTTGGTCTTTCTTAATTGCTGCATTTTCCATTGGTAGATGGCAGTGCCTTAGACATGGCACTGAATAGGATTGCTACGCAATCTTAAATAAATGCTCAGGTTTTCATTTTGTTGAATATTAATTTTATGTTTGATTGTGCTACTCCACGATCCTACACCCAATTAGGGAACCCTCATAATACATGGTTTTATATCCTATATTTGAGGAAAATCAGAGTTGACTCTCATGATTTTATATCCTATTTAAGGGATAATTACTGCACTCCTTTATGAGGTTTCTCTTTCAATTCCAAATCCTTTTGGATATCCTTGCAGTTTGTTCTGATCTCCCTATTTTTATTTCAATGACCTTCAAGCTTTGATTAATTGCAAAAAACGATAGCCTGCAATAAAGTCTTAGGGAAATCTGTTAGGAAAATATCAAGTTTTTACACCATAGGAAAAGAAAGCTGTCAGAATAGAAGCAAATTGTTAGGCTAGGGTCCTATCTAATCTGACCCATTTATTTTCAATCACATAATATATGTCCATTTTTTAAGAGGCTTCACTTGTATGCAGTTGAATCCTCAGTTTGCACTATCATCATTTGATATATAATATGTGTAACACTTTTCTTTTAAGTGTTTTCTGGCACACTGCATATCTGTTCAATGTGTTTATTCTTTAATCAGTTTATATTTCATTTCAGTAGTACAATCTTGTTTTAAGCCTTTTTTTTTTCTGTATCTACTGCCAATTTAATTGTTTTTTTTGGTATGTTCCATAGTTGCATGAAGCTACCTGCTTTGTTATAATGTTTATGTTTTATTAAGTTATTTTATAAATTTATTTCATGTCTACAGGGAGAAAGAAATGCAGAGGAAAATGAGGAAGTGCAACTTCCATTTGATGAGAACACATGTCAGCTCTGTGGATTGTCAAATCTTTATTTTGAACCACCAGCAATATTTTGTGCCTTGTGTGGTGGCTGCATTGTCCGTAACAGGGCATATTACACCATGGCAGTTAATGATACTTTAGTGGATGGTGGTTCCATAGAGACCTATTTCTGCAATCCATGCTACAATGGCAACCATGTTATCAAATATGCTGGAAGGGCTATCCAAAAAACGAGGCTAGTAAAGAAGCGAAACGACGAGTGTGATACTGAGCCAGTAATTACATATTTCCTTATATTTGTCTATCTATAAATGCTTCAATGATTTGATCAACCTTTATTTTACTGTTTCTGTGTAGTGGGTTCAATGTGATAAGTGTGCAGCATGGCAGCACCAGATCTGTGGTCTCTTCAACAACATTCAAAATGAGAGAGACAAAACTGAATACACTTGTCCTAATTGTTATATAAGGGATTTGAATAATGGAGATTGTGTTCCTTTGCCAGAAAAGATGCTTCTTGGAGCTGAAAATCTGCCAAAATCAAAACTTAGTGAGCATATAGAGAAGCGTCTTATCATGCGTCTTAAGCAGGAGAGAGGAGAAAGGGCAAAAAAAATTGAAAAGCGTTTTGATGAGGTAAAAGTATCTTGAAGTTATGGTTCATGATTGCATGTTGTAGGACATCTATGCTACTGTCAATCAGCATAGGTACAGTTAAGGTGCAAATTGGCCTAGGTCAGCCCGTGGCCCGCACAACCCAGCCAAAATTTGGTGGATTGGGTTAGTACTTTGGTGGGTTGGGTTGAGTTTGAATTAAAAACTTCTGACATGTGCTAGTTGTGGGATGGGCTGGGTTGATCCAAATCAGCCATCAAGTGCTATATATCATATAATATTTATCCAATATTTTTTTTTTTTTTGAGGAAAAGTATATTATATATTTTAAAGCATAAAAACAAAACATTCAAGTATTTTTTTGGATTTTAGAGAAAGCTCAAGACACCAACAGTCATAGCTTATAACTTATTCTTTACCTTGAAATAAAAAAAATTCTGATGGATGCTATAGAAACCTCTTCAAAATGGGTCAACTTGAGCCCTGCCCAACTCATCTAGGATGTAGGTTGGGCTGAGCTATTCTGGCCTGTGCGGGCTGTGGGTTGGCTTTCGGCTAGCCTTTAAATGTTTGGGCTGGGTTAGGCTAAGGAAACCTAGCTCAACCCATCCCATTTACGCCCCTAGGGTAGAGTGCAGTCATGTTTTTTGATGATGCCATTTTTATAACTTTTTGCTGTTGTTGTACCAATATCTAATAAAACTTATTTTCTTCTTGATTCATGATTGTTGTATGTATGCAGCATATGCTTTTGGATAGTCTTCTTTAAAGCTTTTGTTGTTGGTTTTCCGAAGATAGTGTACCATTCAGATCATTGAAATACAACTAGTTTTTCTCTTAATGTATTTATAATCAGTTCCGAAGAGTGATTAAAAAAAAGATGTAAACCTCATTGAGGTGACTAGATGAGTATGGCAACAGAAAGCTGAGAGCCATCAGTTTAGTCGAAAACACTGTTGGGGAATTGATAGAAGAAAGCTATCAATTCCATCCCACAAAGGTGGTCATTTCTCATTAGTTCTTCGGACATGTCACCTTTGCTATAACACTTTTTGGGAAATTACATAGACCAAATTAGTACATTATGAGTACTGGCACATGATTTTCTAATCATGTAACTTGCGTTTGACATTAATATGAATTTTAACATACGCATACAGTTTTAATTCTGTGGAAGAGGCTTTATCTTTTTTCTTCTGGTTTATATTACTAACGACTTCCTCAAAGTTTACATGAATTGAAGTTATTATTTTGATATTCAAAACACATATTTACTATCTAAACTTCCAATTTGTTTCAATATGTACATACTGTCAAGAATCTATCGAAATCTCTACCTTACTCTTTACAAAAGTTGGCCCATTCACGTGCTTATGATGAACTCCATGTTATTTAACATGCAAGATAGTAGTGGCATGGAATACAAATTAAGTCAACTTTATTATAACGAAGAATTTGGTAATTTTGTAATAAACGTGTACGAAATCAAACGTTTTAGGGCAAACTATTTTAAACAAATTTCAATTTTTTTAACATGGAACAATTTATGATTTTGAATTTCCATTTTTTTAAAATTAGAAACTGCTCTTAGTTTCAAGTTTACATGCTTAGTATATGTTCTCTTTCCAAGCACTTTCCTTGTTTGCTCATTTGTTATTTGGCTGCTGTTTGTATGATATGTTTTACCTCATACCAGGTTCCAGGGGCTGAAGGTCTTATTGTTAGAGTTTTGTCATCAATTGACAACAACTTGGAAGTTAAAAAAGTGTTTCACACCATTTTTGAAAAAGATAATTACCTGAAAGGTTTTCCATACAAGTCAAAGGTGAGTTTCTATGTTGTTTAACTGAATAAGTAATTTGTTCCTTTTCTTCATTTTTTTGTCAGGTTATGTATAAAACATTTCTTTGTCCTTGCTTATTCCAGTGTTAAATGAGTTTTCTTTATCCATTATTCTCCCAGGCCATTTTACTATTTCAGAAGATTGAAGGTGCAGATATTTGCATTTTTGCAATGTATGTGCAAGAATATGGTTCAGATTGCCCTCTTCCAAATCAAAGGCATGTTCATATTTCATATCTGGATTCTGTGAAGCACTTCTCTCCTGAGATAAAGGCTGTGACTGGAGAGGCTCTTCGCACAATTGTTTATCATGAAATATTGGTGGGTGTCTTATCTTAGGCAACTCAGTTTTTCTTTGTCTCATTGCACATATTTAGCTGTTTGTTCTTTCAATAATATTTGAGATGACATTCAACATTACCTGAAACTAATTAGCTCTATGTGTTTGTGCTTCTATGTAATAAATGTCTGCCTGCATGGTTTCTTTTAAGTAATGGAATAAAAATGATAAATAGTATAGTGATGATGTGGAACTTGTGTTTTCTGTGAGCAGATTGGGTATCTTGATTATTGCAAGATTCGGGGTTTCGCGTGTTGCTACATATGGTCCTGCCCATCTGTGAAAAGGGAGGATTTCATCCTAAATTGCCACCCTGAGAAACAGAAGATACCAAAGTGTGATAAACTTCGTGAATGGTATGTTTGATGTTTTATTTTTTATTTAAAAAATTTATTGCTCAGATTTTGGTTCTTACTTGGATAGTTGTCTGTCTATCCTAGGTATCGGACAATGTTGCTGAAAGCTATCAAGGAAAACATTGTTGTGCACACAACTAATTTATATGACTATTTTTTCATGTCTGCCAATGAATGCAAGCTGAGGGTAACTGCTGCTCGTTTGCCATATTTTGATGGTGACTACTGGCCAAGTAAGGCAGAGGAAATTCTTAATGCTATTAAGCAAGAAGAAGAAGGTGGGGAACCAAAAAACAGAGGCAAAATGAACGTAACAAGAAGAAGCCTGAAGGCTCTTAGTCATGGTACTTCAATGGGAACTTCTAAAGATATTTTGCTGATGCACAAAGTATGTCCTTTTTACTGTAATCTGGTTGGTTATTAGTATGAGATCCTTTTATATTTATTTTCAATATATATATTTTGTCTGCTTAAAGGTCATGCTCATATTTTTTAATTTATTTAATGATGATGCTTAAATAATTATGGAATGTTGGAATCATGCACAAAGTATATTGTGCCCTGTACTGTGTGTGCGTGTGTGTCGCACACGTTTATGCACATGCATGCATATGGAATGGGTGTGCCTGTGGGCCATTTGCAGTTTGATGGTTGTCATTGATATCGTGCATTGTTTCATTTTCAACAGCTTGGGGAAGCCATCCTGCCTAGAAAAGATGATTTTATATTGATACACTTGCAGCACACCTGCAACCATTGCTGTAAACCTATCATAACTGGAAAACGATGGGTCTGCAGCTGCTGTCAAAGATATCATCTATGTGACAGGTATTCTTTAGTTTTTTTGACAAGGGACAGGGAATCGTTAGTTACTATGTCTATTTGTGGCAGGACATGTCCAATTTTTGTTATTCATTATGTTTGTTTTTGTGTTTTTTCCTTGGGACACTTGAATAGCTTAATCATTTATTTTCAAGATGGTTTGCCAACCAGCTTTTTAATCTAATGGTTTGCTTAGTATGAAATGGGACAGAATTGATTAGTCGACTGGAAAAGTATCATCTCTCTTTTTTGGCAGGGAGGATCATTCTCTTTCTACTTGTTTGGCCAGATAAGATGGTTTCCTGTTTGGATAGGACATCCTTTTAAGCCCTGTTTTTTTTAAACGAACTTGCTTGCCCTATTCGAGCTATTATTTAAATGAAGCTATTGATCAAATACATGTCATCCTCCATTGACGCTGTCCTCATTTGTTGTGAGGTCAACATGATTTTTAGCAAGTTATTAAAAAACAGTGCATGATTTTTGTAAGCTTGTGGTGCAGTAACTGGAAATGATTGAATAAAATTATATATGTAAAAGAAACTAACAGATGTAAATAGAAATAAGACCAGAAATGGTAAAATACAGATAAAAGAAACTAATATATGTAGAGAAAAACTAGTAGTAAATAGAAATATGTCGTGGTATTAAATATCGACATGTGTCAGTAAAATTTCAACGATGTGTCGGAAACCCAAATTACTGACATGAAATTTAGCCATATTTTGAGAAATGCCCTATGTCAATGTTGGTGCTATGTTGATGACTTGTCAGTCCATGTTGATGGAAACAGAGTGAAATCTCCATGTTTTTGTAGCTTCATATATGTCTCGTTAACTTTAAGATTTCAATGTGTTTTAGCACTCTAATCATGTCATCAACTTTGATATTATATTTAGATTGTTAACTTATAAAATCTATTTATTAATTATTGATCTTTTTTAAATTTAGACTGTCTTGTTTCATATATACATCATATTTCCTTATTAACAACTTATCCTCGAGTTTCAAATCAAAGATCAAAGTTTTTAATGTATTTTCATGTGTTATCGTGTTTTCATAGATATTTCTACTGTTGTCCAATGCATTTCCTATTTTGGAAGGACCAAAGTCCACTGATGTTTGAAACCATTGTCAAGAAATAGTAAATTGTAGAAAAAGAAAAGTCTTCTGAAAGATTGAACACAATGTCCTTATCTGAGCATTGGATCTTCTTTAGCATCCTATTGTTACTTTATACATTATAGTCTTGCTTTATAATCCCACTAAAAATATGAAGTCCTTTAGATCGAGAATAAGTCATGGAATAAACTTAGAGGAGGAAGTACCATTCTTTTAATTGTGTAAAAATTAGAATAAATGCAAAATAGTAATTTCTATCCTACTAGAAATTGTTATTCTATAGGGAGTTGAAATAAAGTTATATTGCCAAATTATTCTGATAGATGTCTATAGTATAAAAACAATACATAATTAATATGATTTATATATGTTTCAAATTAGATGTATATTTTGATAATCAAATTAATTATTATTAATTTTCATGTTTTTCACTTATTTCTACACTTGTTCCTCTTTTCAACCAAATTAGAATTCCTTACCAGATAAACTTATTCACTTTATGCATAATAAGAAAATCACTTTCTAACAGAATATCAATATTACAGGATACTAATACTACTTTTTATTTATTTCTATCTTATTATGGATCCAAAGAGGGGTTAGAGGATTTGTTTAGCTAAGAATAAAAATACTTGGTTCTTTTTAAATAAATTAAAAATTACTTAATGCTGTTTATATAAGTATTAATTTCTATCTGCTTTTGCAAGTTTGGTCCAATATAACATTCTCGCAAAGTGTTCGATTTGTCTGAAAAGGTTGAAACTGCCCTTGTGATTTGAACTTTTATATCAGTCTGAAAGATTTTATATTAATTGTATTTATTTGTGTCTATCATAAGGTAAGTATATGCTATTTCTTTAGTTTTAACACGGTCTTTCATATTTTAGAATTCACTGGCTTTGTCCCTTGCAGGTGTCATGATGTGGAAGAAAAACTAGACGGCAATAACAGACATCCTATAAATTTAAGGGAAAAACACTCATTCTCACCAGTAAGTCTTTGTTAAAATTTGATGCTTTTTCTTGAGTTAAAATTGGAATTATATATGAAATGGTGATGTCTTAATTTGAACTGATGTTTCCAGGTTGAGGTCACTGTTGGACCTTTGGATACAACTGATGAAGATGATACTGTACAGAGTGAAATTTTTGATAGCAGGATGAAATTCCTGAATTTTTGTCAAGGAGGTCACTACCAGTTTGATACACTTCGCCGTGCGAAACATTCCACTATGATGATCCTATATCAACATCATAGTGCTGCTGCACCTGTTTCTGTAACCTCATTCTTGACATGTCATGATGACGTAAAAACTGGTCAGAGTTGGCACCATGACACTGTAGAAATACGGCCAAAAATCTCATGGGTAATATGCTATAGTCATATTTAAATTTTAATAAATATTTTGTTTCCTGAGGACAACTGTTTTTTTTTATAAGGTATATTTCATTAAGATAAATAAAAGAAAAGCATAAAACCCAGCTACCAACTAACGGCAGCAACCAGTTCATCTGAACTTTCAAAACATTCAGTGGAGGATAGGAAGAGACAACCTGCCAATCAAGACAAAAACACCTTAAGTAAATAGGTAAGACTAATAACGAACAAGTTGTTCCCAGCAAGCTGCAGCCACCAATATGCTGGGGGCTATTAATATTATAAGCATTTCCTCTATTCATGTTCTCCAATATTACAACCTAAAACATTTGCAATTATCAACATATGTAACTTATTGTCATCAAAGATTTCTTTTTGATATCATCATGATAATAGTTGACAAATGCTGGTTAGAATATTTATCAACATTAATCATCATTTTTCTCTTCTAACTGCTGTTGACACTTGACAGTAAAAATGATGGAGAAATTTATCCATGAAAGAACCTTTTTAGTTTACATAGTATTTTTTTCCAGGAAATGCAATTACTCGAGCTGATGAAGCATGCTGCAGAATGTTTGGCTGCCCGTTGTGCCTACTTAGGGTGCCGTTCTTTGAAGTTGCTCTTTCGCCATGGTGTTAACTGCAAGGTCCGTCATAATGGAGGCTGTACAGCATGTAAGAAAATGTGGAGTCTAATGAAATTGCATTCTCGCAGCTGTGATAAATTCGTTTGCCGGGTACCACGTTGCCTGTATGTCGGAATTCATATTTCTATTCACCTTTCTTTCCTTCAATTCCTTTCTTTCATTATTCTTACTGACATTTTTGCTGTATTGTTTTTCATTTCCAGTGACATGAGAATCCGTATCAAGCAATTGAAGGAAAAGGAATCGCAACCTGATTTTCACGGAAAGTCGGCAGCCATGGAGAGAGGACGGAAATAAGGCATGGTTTCATGACATATTAGAGCGTCACGTCTTGTGCTCACAAGACAGTGATAAATTTTGCTTCTGTAAATAGCATGGGTAAATTAAGCATTTTTTATAGGTCGTATCAATGTATATGACAGCTACCCTGCATATAGTCAGAAATAAAACTGGACGTAATTTTTTATTGATATACATACAAGAAAGGTGTCCTCTGTATTCTTTTCACTGGATTGTAGATAGTGAGAAACAAGTCAAATAACAGCTTTCCTGCTGATGTATAGTGAGAATTATAAGCCGAAGTACCAATACTATTGTTTATGTTTCATGGTATTGATACAAGATTAGGTTCTATTTGGGTTTGATTTGACCCTTGTAGGTTATGGGATATTTATTTATCTAATAACTTTATAAATATGTAATCATCTATTCATTAGTAAGTTACCTTTTCTGTTATCCTCTCCTTATTCTCACATGACATTAGAATTTAGCATTTAGGTTCTATCAAAAAAGAGAGGAGAGAGAGTGAGAGGAGCCATTGACGATAGTAGTAGGTGACATATGAGTTGTCGTTGACATCACCAGGTAGCACAGGAAACGTCATCGACAATAATAGGTGACATAAGAGACGTCATTGGCCTCCATTAAGTCCCTAACCATGCACGGCTGTCCTTCATAGTCATCATCAGACCCTCCTCTCCCCTCTCTACTATTGTCGACCTTCTCTCTTCTCTATTCTGTGGTCAGCTAAGGGAGGGAAGCTCTCATATGATTTTTCGACCTTCCTCTCCATTCCTAGTAAAGTTCTCCTATGATCTCTGGACCCTCCTATCCCCTCCCCATTGCCTTTGGCCTCCTCTCTCTTATATGTGGTTGGCAAAGGTGGGAAGCTCTCTTATGGTCTCTGACGGCCTTGATAGCCCCGTTGGAGAATGAATCCACATGTCTTAGGCTGCCGACGTCGTCTCTAGCAGTGTTTGTGCGTGGACATATGTTGTCTACATTTGTGTGTCTCCAAACATTATTGAGTGTGTTTTTGAATGGTTTGTGTTTCGTTTGTGTTGATTATCATTGTTTCTATCAAAATCAGACTGTTATAATATTGAAATCACGGCATCCCGTGAGTCGATTGTAGAGAATCTTAGTGGAACCTTTGAGAAATTAAATGGTAAAAATTACTTGTTATAATTCAAGAGTTTTGAGACTTTTATAGCTGCCTACAAGAAGATACAATATCTTACACATCTACCTCTCAATATGAAAGATGCTACCAATGAAGACTTGTATACAGATAATAGTGCAATAGTTTTGTGGTTGGTAAATAGCATGGAACCTAATATTACTCATGGTGTGATGCTACTTCGCCCTATTAAGAAGATATGAGACGCTCTAATCACTACCTACATGCATGAGAAGATTATATTTAGAGTTTTTGAGATCTATGAGTACCTTTTCACACTCTATCAGGGAGATAGTGTTGGAAATATGTAAATCAATATGTTATTTTGATGATAACAACATATTTTGTATGGACATTTTTAATGCACTTGCTTGAAAAATGTATAGCATGTATGTGAAAAGGATAATCATAAAGAAACTCACAAGAGGATATAACTGAAGACAAGGCAAGCATAAAAAGAAATCAGAGTTACAAAGGCCCTTACAAGATTGAAGATTCAAAAGGAAGACTCAAGAATATTCAGATTGCATTATCAAATTTATTGTAAAAAGTTGATGAAATTGTTTTTATTTTTGTTGTATTTTCTAGGATGTGTGATGATCTCCTAACATGACCTAAAAACCTAAGAAAATAGATAAACCCACAAATCCATGAAGGAGAACTCGAAAAAATAATTTTATTGGGACTAGGATAAATTTATGAAGGAGAATCCAAAGTAATTGTTTTTAATTTTCGACATATCGAAAATTATCAGTATATCGAAACTTGGCTGAGTAGATAGAATTTTCTGGGGTATTCCAAGATCGGCATAACGAACATGTCCAGCATACCGATGCTCTGGACCATTGATCAATTCAGACGATCGATCAAAATTGACATACCGAAGTACCCAATCGTTGAACATTTCGATCGACCGATCAAAAATGACATACCGAATCAGAACATTTTTCAGCTAGCCGTTTATAAAAGTTAAGATAAATGTTAGACACAGATCTTAAATAATATTTGCCTATAAGTAGAAGCTCCAATTAGTCCTAAACACACGACACTTACTTCACTTGAGCTTAGAGTTCTAAACAAGAAAGTGAGCTAAATTTGCCATCTTCTATACTTCCCAAGATTAGAATGCTTAAAATTTCTATACTTTACATTGGGAGATTAGAAAAAAAGTTTGTAAAAGTATCACAAAGGTTTCAAGTTTCTCTAGGTGTGAGAAGGATCCAGTGATTGAGGAATTGGCAAGGGATTTGTCTTATAATTAAGTTTGTACTTTGAATTATAAGGAAAAGGAACTCTTGAGGGATTCTCGAGGAGTAGAATAGATTGAGATTTGACTAAAAAACTATAAATAAACTTGTTCATTTCATTGTCTCTCATTCCTTTTATGTATATTTAATTAGTTACTCCAAATTCATTTGATACTTGAGTATGTTATTGAAAAACATTAAGTAAAATCGAAAAATACTTAATTTCTCTATTCACCCCTCGTCTAGAGAAGTTATTTGATCCAACAGATAGTTTGATTTAGGATCATTACTTTACTCTTAAAGGACTATTAGATGAGCTTGATGTCAACCAACCATTGGTTGCCGAAGTTAGCAAGATAAGACAATATAGAGATGAGCTAGGTTGTGTACTTATCCAATCTGAATCCTGAGCTTTCTTCTTAGATTCGTGAATAGATTTTCGGTGCTAATACAATTCTCGATCTATATACTATCTTCTCCAAAGTCCTATGGATTTCTACTACTATACTAGCTCCCATCTCAGATTGATCAGTCGTGGTGGTTGCGTTGATGGAGGAGGACAACCTCGTTGTGAGTATTGTGGTCAAACCAATTACAGATCTAATAGGTGCTGGGACAAGTTTAGTTAACCAACTTGGGCTCAAGTTACTACAGAGACTCAGACTACAGTTACATCCTCTGATCCTACCATAACATTATCATCATCAGACACTTTGACAATGCTCATACTTCAGCATGAGTATGTGAAGTTCCTTTAGTTTCAAGATTGCTAGTCCTCTACTATGGTATCGCATGTCACTACCTCTACCTCAGGTACGATTGCTTTATTAGCCTCTAGGAATAGTTTCTGGATCATCGACTCATAAGTTTCCTCTCATATGTTAGGTACATAAGACCTCTTTACCCGATTGTCCCAGTTATCTAATATCTGATCTGTTTCCATAACCAATGGTTGTACCTGTCTAGTTTATGGACAAGGTACTATTCATGCTACCTCTCGAATTACATTAGACAAAGTTCTTTATTTACTTGACTTTGCAGTCAACCTATTATCTATTAGTGATATAACTAAACAATTTATCTGTTATGTAACTTTCTTCTCTTTCCACTGTAACTTTTAGGATTTGTAGAGGATTGGTTTAGGATGTGAGTATGGACATGGAGTATACTTACTAGTACAGGATGAGATACCTTGGGAGCTAGTGTCACTTGCTTCCATAGGGGAGTCATCGTTTCTAGGGTATCTTTGACTCGGTCATTCCTTTCACTGGAAACTTCAGTAAGTGTTTCCATGGATTTCTATTTCCTTTTTCAAGTGTAAGTCGTGTTAGTTTGGTAAGCATCACCGTGCTACCTATCATCATCTACGTTTTGTTAGTAGTCAACATCCGTTTGATTTAGTGCATTGTGATGTGTCGAGTCTTGGTAAGACTTTATCTATGTTTAGTCATAGGTATTATATTGTGTTTATTGATGATTTTCACATGTCTCGTGGGTTTATTTGTTGAAGGATAGAGTTAGTGTGCTTGATGCAATAAAATTTGTTTTTGTAGAAATAATAAACCAGTTTTCTATTACTCCCAAAATTCTTCACACTGATAATGTTTTGGAATTTATCTAATTTAGTCTTCAAAATTATTGTAAGTCTTTGAGAGTTATTTATTAGACCACTTGCCCTTACACCTTACAGCAAAATGGTGTGGTAGATCATAAATATCGACATATCATAGATGTAGTTCGCACCATTATGCTGTAAATGGGTGTTCCAAAATACTTATGGCCAGATGCTATTCTTATTGCATCATATCTAATAAATAGGATGCCTTCTACACCTCTTGGAGGAGAAATCCCACTCTGATGTTTATGCCTTGATGTGGAACTTTTCTCTTTACTTCTAAGGATATTTGGTTGTGTCGCCTTTGTTCGGGATTTGTCTTCAAATCTTGATAAATTGTTTTCTTATTTTGTTAAATGTGTCTTTGTTGGATACTCTTATACGCAACGAGGGTATTGTTGTTTTATTCCAACCACTCGTACGTATATTGTGTCTGCAGATGTCACTTTTTTGAGTCTTAATATTATTTTGAAGATAGTGTTTTTAGTTTTGATGGTGTACCTCTCTCTTCTCCTGTTGAGTCCTGTGAAAGTGCTGTTAAAGTCCGAATTACTGTGGGAAAGGAGAAGACTTGTCCTTTAAAGGTATATTATTATCACCAACAACTTCTTCCACCATCTCCAACTGAGTTGTCTTTTATGCCTATAGTTCTACCACCTACTGACTTAGACATTGTTATCACTCTATGGAAAGATAAACATTCCACCACAACTCATCCTATATCACATTTTGTTTTTTATGATAACCTTCACCTATCTTTTCGCACCATTGTCTTGTCTATTTCTTTTGAGTTCAATCCCAGAAACTACTAAGAGACTCTCTTTATCTCTAATTGGAAGGCAACTATGGATAACAAAATGCAGGCAGTGGTGTCATGTGGCACTTGGAATTTGGCTACCTGACCTGAAAAAACCAACATAGTCACTTGCAAGTAGGAGTTCACTGTCAAGTATAAGCTAGATGGGGTTGTCGACAGATACAAGGTGCAACTAGTTGTACGTAGATTCACACAGGAGTATGGCATAGATTATACAGAGACCCTTTCACTTGTTGCTCGGCTAAACTCCATACGAGTCATTCTTTCTGTTGCTATAAATCAGTCCTAGGAGTTTGGTCAGCTAGATGTGAAAAATACCTTCCTATATTGTGACTTGATTGAGTAGGTGTTTATGGAGCAATCTTTGGGGTATATTGGTCTGGGAGAGGATTGTGTGTGTCTACTCAAGAAAGCTATTTATGGCCTCAAATAAAGTTCACATGCATGGTTTGAGAAGTTCAATAGCATAATCACAGTTAATGGGTTTTAGTATTGTACTGTCAATTATTTTGCCTTCTACAAAGGAACTGACAGTGGCTGTGTTATTATAGTAGTGTATGTAGATAATATCCTACTAATAAGAAGTGACATTGTAGGGATTTAGGAGACTAATAATACTTCAAAGTACACTTTGTTATTAAAGACAAGGGAAAACCCAAGTATTTCTTAGACATTGAGTTTGCTTATGCTAAGAATAATGTAACATATGTTGGAAATTAACATGTGTATACTTAATTTTGATGATAACAAAAGTCATATACTCTATTTTGTCTCTTTGATTCAATATTTGAGATAATTTGCAAAGCTTATTGAGGAGATAAAAGGATCATCAGAAAATACAAGAGGAAACCAAGGAGAAAGATCTTTCTAAAGGCCAAAATGTTTTATGAGTTTACAAATGTGTAATATGTTGTTTTTCTATGTATACTCAAGAATATGTAAATCAAGTCAATTTTGACACACCGAAATTTATTGATATACCGAAAATTTCTAATATGTATTTGTAGCCACCCCATATGCTTACAGTGGGACTTTAAACCCTAAACCAAACCCTAAACCTAGGTCAAATCCTAAGTCAAACCTTAAACCCTAAACCAAACTCAAAATCCTAATCCAAACCCTAAATCTTAGGTTAAACCCTAATCCAAACCACAAATCCTAAAAAACCCTAAACCTTAGGTCAAACCTTAAGTCAAACCCCAAACCCTAATTTCAAACCCTAACAACCTAACCACGTTCCACTTTCATTATAACCACCTATAACAACCTCTAACCACCTAAACAAACACTAACTACTTCCCACCTTTATCATAACCACCTATAACAACCTCTAATCACCTAAACAAACCCTAACTACTTTCCACCTTCATTATAACAACTTGTAACAACTTCCTACAGCTTCTAACTAACCACAACAACCCATAACAACCATGGCAAGCCTATAAATACCCCTCATTTGCAAGTGAGAAATGGTTGTTGGAAAATTTGATAGGAAAGCCCCCAAAGCTTCTTTCTCCCAACTAGAGCAACCAGAGAGGTCCAGGAGCAAAGAGGAAGCTCGAGGAGGAGAAAAGTCCGAGTTTCAAGCCATCTCCGGTGAGCTCTGGCGACCTCCGACGGCCAAGGTCACTACCAACCTAGTATGCCCTCCACAGACCTCAATTTCCTTCCAAAATGGTTTCCTAGATCTCCCTCTTCCTTCCCTAAGAGATTCCAGTTGAGCCAGAGGCTTTCCCTGGCTGGAATCAGAGTTTCAGGCCTCATTGGAGCCATTCTCCGGCGACATAGGTGGGGGGCACGAATTCAGTGATCGATTCGTGCCCCAGTCGGCTCAATCCTCTTTCCCCGAGGTCCCTTTTGCTTCTCTGACTTCTAGTGCGTCGTTTCAATGCTTCCCCAAACCTCCAGTAGCTAGTCGTCGGAGTCACGTGTTGTTGCCGTCATCGGGGAAGACGACTGGTAACAACGACGGATTGTGCGCCTCCAGCTCCGCCACGCTTCTCTAAGCCTCCAAGAACGTTTCACAGCACACCCCCAACACTCCGGAGCCATTAGAGACGAGCTTCGCGCCCTAAATCACCCCTGCAACCATGCTCATTGGAGAAGACGACGACGACGGTAGGTGGAACCCAGCATCGCGTGATCTCCCTCCTTTCTGGCCTTTAGAGGAAGGGGAATGCTCCACACAACATCCTCATGCTACTAGGAGCCTCGAGTCGTAGCTCCATGGTCTCCAGGTCCCCCTTCTTCCACGGCGCCGTCGCTGGAGTGGCGTCGATGGCGAGGGGGGTGGGAGACCAATTTTGACCATCGGGCACCAGATCAGAACCATAGGATCTCCTCCCCTCCTTTTCTTGCTTCCAGTGGGGGCTGATGCACGATCAGGCATCAAGATGCCCTGGAAAGGTATCCCCGACGGTCGTCGGTGGTGGAGTTCCGTCGTCGGTGGCCGTCGTTTCTTTTTTCCTTTAAAAAAGTTAAAATAAGTTTTCTTTTGAATAACTACTGTCCTTTTCTTTTATTTCATTTCATTTAGGTCCCTATTTTCTTACAAATATGTCCTTTTTCTTACAGTTAGGTCCTTGCAATAGATTTTTAATCATTTTAAATAATATTTGTTCTGAAATATTGCAATGTGCCCCCTGAGCTTTCTTATTAATGTTTTCTAGGCTTAAAAGTTTGACAAAAACCCTTAGAGTTACTTTTCATGCATTTAAGTCTAGCATTTTTGCATTTGAAACCCTAAGTTTTACTAAAATAGTTCTTGAATGCATTTTTTTAGTCAAAATTGCAAGTTAAACCCAGAGAATTCAAATATTTGCTTAAATATGACCTAAATTGCATTTTAGTCCTTGAATTTACTGATTTCTCACTAAATGTATGTTTTCTAGGGTAAATTTGCATGTCAGTCCCTAAAACTTTCTGTTTTCAAACAGGAACTCTTTTTCTTGCACATTTAATCCTGAATTTCATCAGAATTGTATTAAATACATGTTTTACACATTTCACACATTTGACCCCAGATTTCTTCAAAAGTACATAAAATGTGTTTTTTTATATATTTTTGATGATTTAGCCTCAGAATTTCAGTTTTCATTCAGAATTTGGGATTTTTGCACAAAAGTCCCTGAAATTTACATTTTTATACTCACATTTGCATTTTGTACATTTTATTGCTATTTTTCATGCATATTTTCTCATGCCTTCTTCCTTACATCGTGCATGCATATCTATCTCATTTCAAACTTGATTTTCCCATTAATTTCTGGATTTCTTCCAACTTTCGTGATTTTGATTTGATTTGGCTTTCCATTGTCCGAGGGAGTACATTAACAGGTTTAACAATGCAGACATTGTCCCGAATGAGGATTATTTTTC